>JAJJMC010013731.1:247991-286025 GCA_023531435.1 Papaver californicum
TTTATGATTATTTGCCTTAATTAAAAATTGATTTAATAATTTTTATAGAGCAACTGTGATTTCGTTAGATGGTATATGCTTTGCCTAGGGTTTAGATATTCCATGCTTTTGTTATACAATTGTTACTTTAAGAATTTACTTATTGCAACATTTTAGAATCAAACTAAAGTTAGAATTGCATAATTATAATTATTGAATTTAATCATTATAAAAATTGGAAAAATAGTGGAAACCTAGCCTCAGTTTTCTCTCAACCTTGTTGTGAATATTATTTTCATATTTTGTGTATATTTTTAGTTTAAAATTAGTTTATTAAAATCTAATATTAGTCTTCACAAGTTCGAGAGTTTGAACCTTATTTACCACTATTCTAAAATTATATTAATTTTTGGCGCCGCCGACGCGGACTTGTTTTTAGAATTGTTTTTAGATTTTTTTTAGGTTAATTAGTTTAGTTAGATTTTAATTTTATTTATTTTTATTTGTTCTATTTTACGTTTTTGGGTATTTTCTTTGTATTACAGGTTTTGGATCAAAAAGAAATTGGAGCTAAAGATTATATTGATTGATTAAAGACTTGGAATCAAAGACAAAGAGAAAAGAACGGAAAAAGAAGACAAGATTATTATTTTATTTTTTTTAGTTAAATTTTTAATATTTTTTTAGGGTTTTTATTTTTAGAAAATTGTATTAGGAAATTCCTATTATTTTTGTAATTATTTTAGGTATTTTTCTATTTTTCTTATTTTTGGACTTTGAACTTTGAACTTTCGAACTTTATTATTAATTTTTAAACCCTACGAAAAGGGTATTTAAATATAAACTGTAACAGGGAAGGACGACAATTACGATATTGTCTCGGCCCCTCGGGTTCGTACACTGACACAGGAGTTGGTGGCCAGAGTCGACTTCAACGGTTCATCGCCCGTATAGTACGGGAGGTAAGACTCTAACCACCCACGAATCCCCTATCAGTGGGTTTTATGTATTCCTTTGTAATGCATATATGTTGAGGACTTGAATACGGATTTATTTTCTAGTAAAGGGCAAGGAATGGCCATATAAGATAAGGACTCGGATTTCATCATCGTTTCCTTCTTGCCCGCCTTAGGAACACGTTACCTAACGCGAACCTAAGCCTAAAATTTGACTAGAAAGAGACCTATAGGGTAACGAGCTTATTGAAAAATCATTTAAAAGGACTGTATGGGTTACTTTATTAGCCTAACTCAAGGTTCAAGAAGATTATTTTAAGTTTATTAGAGCCTCTTTGTAACCCAGGGAAAAGCGCCAAAGAGATAGGGTTATCAAAGCTCCTTAGAGCTTATCCTGTTTCTCTTCGACTTAATGTAATTCGGACCGTTCTAAGAGGCTTGCTAAAACTGTAACTAGTTGCCTTTTGGAAGAATAGAAGCTGGTATAGAAACAAACTAAGTGGAGCCATCATGCTTTTTGTTTGCTAGATTCAATAGGTTTGATCTGATTGAACCCCTTTCGGTAGGATTTATTTTTAGAGTTTATTTTTGTATATATTATGAAGTTTTTGTTAGAAAATGTCGAACTGGTATTATGAGGACCAGTACAATGAATATACGACTGAATTTCAAAATAGACATTATCCATACTATCAACATGGTGTGGATAGTAGTCGGGACCACCACCAACCTTTTGGAGGTTATTGCTCATACCAAGGTGATCCCAATTACTATTCATATACACATCAGTCATATGAACATGAAAATGAGAAAAATTCGAGTTCTTTGTCTTTGAAGGATGCCCTCGAGAAGTTGCAAGATAGTACTATTTCTTTCAAAAATTCCATGAAGCGGATGGGATATACTATTCCTTATAGTGATCCAAATACCTCTCTAGAAGAATCACTCAAGCAGATAACTGAGTCGACACGTAGGACTGAGATGTTAATGAAAGAAATTCATGAAGAGTCATTAGAACATCATAAAGAACTTGCAGCTTTAAATACCGCTCTCAGTGAACTTAAGACACATTTAGTTGAAATTGAAGAAGAATAAATGTTAGCTGCTGATATTGCTCAAAATGAACTTAACTGCCAAAATAGTATTTTCAATTTTAGCCTTGATAATAATGAATATTTACCTAATTTAGAGGACGAGGTTAGAATAGAAGACACTACGTATTTAGATAAAGTTCAAACATCTTCATATTATTATGATGATGATTATAGTGTTGATAAAGAAATCCGTAGTCATAATGACGAGGAAACTGTTACACCAATTGAGCATAATGATAATAATGATGTCTCTAGTTTAAATCCTAATAATATTGATGATTATTCACGTATTCAAAAGGAAGAGGATTTGACTAGAGATAACATTACTTTGGACGGAGTAATATTTCATTGTTCTTATGAGTATGATGATGTTTTAGAGGAACGAGTTTGTACTGAGACTACTGATTTGGAGTCTAACGATTCGAATACAATAGTCTCTGACAAAGATGATAGACTCATAGAGAATTTTAACGTGATAGAGGATGATTTGATTCAGTTTGATAGAATTATTTCCCCAGTGGATTTTGATGTCCTAGACACCCAACCTTTTCAGGTCCCAGAGGCTCGAGTACCTTAGGTCATCCCTTTTTAGCTACAAATAATGTCGTCATCAATTATGGAAATGGAATAATTAATTTTTCTTTTGGTAAAATGGCTATTGAACTGAATCTTTTTAGTATGAGTAGACAACCTTCTTGTGAGATCTATGATTTAGAAGAAGCGAATATAACTAGTACTTCAGTTCAGAAATCATTACCAAACACTTTGTTATAAGATCTATTAGAGAAATGCCTAACCCACTTTGGGTTTGATGTTATGATGATAGTGTTATTAATGAGGTGAATACTTTGTTAGATTCTGCCCCTTTGATGGACACTTATAATATTTGGAAAGCTAAATGTGAACCTTTACCAGTTTCTAAGTCTACCTTATTTCTTCTTATAGAAGAAGTTGAATGTAGTTCTGAACCTAAAGACCCTAGAATCCAACCAATAGTTTTGAGTCCATATGAAAGTAGAGTCCACAGTAAGTTTGGGGGTACCGATGATTCTTGTGATTGTCAAGTATCCCTGCTTAAAGTCCCTCACTTGAGACTTGACATTTGTGCCTCTACCATATTGCGAGATTATCTTCATACACTTTTTCCTGAGCCTAACTATGTCCAAAAAGAAGTTCAGTTGTTAGAAACCCACCCTCTGGTTGATGTGGTTTACCCAGGCGATGATACCAAGATTGACTTTGTTTTCCCACCAAAATATTTTCTTCCATATGTGGGAACGTATGAATTTCAAATATGTCAGTTACTAGAGTTTGAAACTAAACCTAATTATTATAGAAAATTAGAACCGACACATTTTCTCAAGAATGACCACCACTTTCGTGTTTTCAATTGTGGTCAGCTGTTCTGGTCAATTCTGATTGACGTTAGGGACCCACAACTTTTCAGGTTATTATTATATGGTCCGTAAGTTGTGGCTAATCTTTTCTTAGTCTGGCTGAAGACTTTAAACTTAGCACTTCTTGGGAGGTAACCCATGCTCTTGCAACACGGTAATATCCTTCCTTAACTCATTTTCTTCAAGTGGTAACAATTTCTCCTTGTTCATGTTTTTAATCATTTAATTTTAGAACATTGAGGACAATGTTAGATTTAAGTTTGGGGGTGTGGGAGAAACTTTCAGTTGCAATTTGAAACTCCAGAGTCTAGAAACTTATGAATTATTCAGGATGACACTAATCATTCTAGGTAGATGAAAACTTACCTCTTTTTCTATAGGAATTGGTGTGCCCAACTAAATGGTCTATTCATAAAAGGACTCCTAGCTCAGGTGTTAGAAATAACCTGATAGTTGTCACCATATCTCGAAATCTATCTTGACCATATCACCCTCTGTTTTTATTTTTGTAATTTTTGTGTTTCTCTAAGTGATTTGGTGGGGCACCAGTATCAAATTGTTATCACTGCCAGGATGAAGTGTTTGAGATCAAGCCCCATTATTGTATTAGTTAAACCATTATTCAAAAAAAAAAATTGAATTGATTGACACTTTGATAGCAATACATGTGTGTTTTCCCTGTCTTCGTCGCCTAAGCAAACGTGGAATGCAGGATCCATGAGAACTATCATGTATGCTGTCAATATATTTAAAATATTTTCAATAAATCGACCGTTGGAACCCTTGTATATACCAGCTGAGTCGATAATTAGTTTAAGGAATAAGGCTAGTGGGAGTGTACCTTAAGCCATTCATCATGACACTGACCTTCAGAGAGATATGGAAAACACCGTTCACCTTAGTCAACATGTGCAAACTTCATTTTGTCTATACCCATCTTCTAAATCTTTTCATGTGATTGTACTTTGTTAGATTTTGAGTATCGTGGATGAACAACTATTTAAGTAGAGTTTTAAATTTTTGTATGAATTTTAGTACGCTGAATGAAAACTCGTGTACAACAATTGGACTCATATAGGGTAATGATTCCTATAGCCAAAGAATTTTGTAGCCAACTAAATAGCTTGTTTAGTGTTTACCCTTAATCGTTCACAAGTAGCTAGAATTTGGAGTATAGGTTTTGTGGGTACACCTCTTGTAAACCCTCACGAGACAAAACTCGTCCGATAGGGACACCTATGGGTTTAAAGGCTTATTGCACATGCTAAGTGCAATCGCGATGCCTGTGAAAGTGAGTTAGGATTTTCTAGATTATATTTGCTCGAGGACTAGCAAATAATAAGTTTGGGGGTACTTGATAGACACATTTTTGTGTCTAATTTGTTCTCAACTTTTATAGTGTTGGAACTCATTTTATACTAGTATTGTGTTTTTTATGTAATTGTAAGTACTTTTGGAGAAATAACATTTGGGAAAAATTGGCTCGAAAAGTGATATTTAGACCCCCCCCCCCCCCCCCCCCCCCCCCGAATTTTTTTTACTAAAGACACCCTTATTTTGGATTAGGGCACCCTCCCAAAATTGATAAAGGCACCCATGGAGTGTTAAAGGCACCCACCTTCATTTTTAAAATTCAAAAAATAAAATTTAGGCGGGAGAATTGTATTTCATTTCTGCATGAATATTTTACGTGATTTTCATGAGATTTTATGGATTAAAGACAAGATTATATCTGCCTTTATATGCAGCACATAACCTCTCATGAAATCTAGCAGAATCTTTGCATGATTCTCAATCAAATCAGGAACACAATCTCGGGATATTTGCTCAATACTGTTTACTGATGAGATGGATGTTCTGTGAGATATTATACTCGGAAGAAAATCAAGAAATAATCAATAATATATCTGGAGCCATTACATGGTAGCAGAATAATTCAAAAAGAAGAAAAAAAAATCACCGGGATTATTCTCCATTAAAATAAAATCCTGTTGAGAATTAAAGAGGAATTTGGAGGTGTTATGAGACTATAAAAAGAGGTGTCGAGTATCATAAAAGGGGGGGAGCTTAGGGGTAGGTTCAGAGAGGAAGAGAAGCTCGAGAAAACGATCCAGAAATTCTACTGTTGCTGGTGCACGAAGAACAAGATCAGGTGACGGAAGCTTCAACCAAAAGGCGACGGAATCTTCATCCAGTTTGTAATAGAATCTTCATCCAGTTTGCAACGATTATTTCAAATCAGCAACATTTGTTTCCAGAGCCTCTGTGCAGTGAATCTGTAACGCATATAATCGTTGCAAATTCACTGTTTACTTTATTTTTCTCATTTTTCATCATTTGTATACATCTTAATCAATGAATTGTAACTCTGAGCAAGTGATAAATATGAGGAGCTAAACCCCACCTCTGAGGCGACGGTGGAAGCTATTTTTTTCCAAAAATTATATGGTAATGTTTATTTAATTAATTTATACAATTATTTTATGATTATTTGCCTTAATTAAAAATTGATTTAATAATTTTTATAAAGCAACTGTGATTTCGTTAGATGGTATATGCTTTGCCTAGGGTTTAGATATTCCATGCTTTTGTTATACAATTGTTACTTTAAGAATTTACTTATTGCAACATTTTAGAATCAAATTAAAGTTAGAATTGCATAATTATAATTAATGAATTTAATCATTATAAAAATTGGAAAAATAGTGGAAACCTAGCCTCAGTTTTCTCTCAACCTTGTTGTGAATATTATTTTCATATTTTGTATATTTTTAGTTTAAAATTAGTTTATTAAAATCTAAAATCAGCATTCACAAGTTCGAGAGTTTGAACCTTATTTACCACTATTCTAAAATTATATCATTAACCGGTCGGACCGGGTGGGTTTCTTCCTCAACTGGGGGCATCTCGAGTAAAGTTTCCCTCCTTAGGATCTGCCTCGGGTTGGGATTGCTTTCCTCTCCAGAGGTCGTGAGTCCCTCTTGGAGACTTGCTCCTGCCACTGTTGTACTACGCAGGTGGCGCGTCGGCACTAATGAACTGGCCATCGAATCTCGCTAGCTCCCGATGCTGACCTACGTCCAAAAGAGAAATACATAGACTCACTACGACATATTAAAGGAAATAAAGAATATTTGTAAAGATTCTTTTGTCGGGTTTCAATCCCCAATTCCGACAGTTTGTAACAGAAATGTCAGTGACCAGAGGTAGTTATATGTTTCATGCGAGAGTTCTACCCCTGTGAAAAAGGTTTGTTGTGGTCCAGGTGTTTGTTTTTTTTGGAAAAGAGCGTCGTAGACCTAAATACTAGGTAACTTCATCTAAATTATAATGTAAATCTGCTTTTTTACATGCCACCTTTCCATATTAGGGAATCCCTCTCTTGTATCTAGGTCAAGAAGGAAAAGAACATTTGGATATAATACGACAATAGTTGCATCACGAATATTGATTGATTCTTCCTTTTTTTCTTTGGTCAAATACTATCTACTCTTATTATTGTACTACTAACTGATCAACTTGTCGGCTCTGGTGACTGAGAAATTTCTTTGGTTGATGCCTAAATAAGACTCGGAGAAACCTTATTATCTGAGATCTTGTTTGGTTTTTTTTATCTTAACTTCTTTTCTTCTCCATTAAAGTTTTTGACGAGTTTTTTTGAAGCTTTATATTATGACCTTTACTTGTTTTGAGTTCAAATCACTTGGATGACTTCTGGCTTCAACTGACATGAAGTTTTCCCTTTAGTTTTGGCTTCCTGAACCTTTTAGTTATGAAAGTTTCCACCATCACTTGTCAAGTGAACTGGTTAAATTTTTTAGGGTTTCTAACGGGAAGAACTTCAGGACGATTTTAAAGCTACATAACGTAAGAAACCGGTTTATGACATCTTTTTTTTTATTACTTATGCAAGGTATCTTCGAGTTTGCAACCATCAAGGAGAAAGACTTATATGCGTTTCAGATATACTGTCCTTGTTGAACTTCGAGTAACCCCGACCTACTTTAACTTCTATAAAGTATCATAGATATTTTTGGAGCTTGTAGATCTATAACTTTCATTGTTCTCAGGACACGAGTAACTCATATAAGAATTTTTTAGCTTCTACAAAAGTCAGTGACACTTTGGAGCTCAAAATATTTGAACTTATCTACCTAAAAGGTGAAAAATAACATAAATAATCTTCCCTGAGAGTCTTTTAGCTTCAACAAAGGCCAGAGACACCTTGGAGCTTAACAATCTTGGAAGCTAGGTGCTAATAAAGCAAAAAGTTATATGAATAATCTTAAACTAGAGTCTGTTAGCTTCAACAAAGGTTAGAGACACCTTGGAGCTTATAGATCTCATTGTTTCATGAAGCAACCCACCACAAAGGTACTCAACAAGATGATAAACATTCCTATTCTAGCGCCAAAATATAGTTGTATAAAATCTAACTACACTCATTCAACCATTAAACCACAAATAAGAAGATAAATGAGTAAGTCTAAGAACATAATGACCATAATCACACAAGAGATGTATGTGGTTCGGTATAATTACCTATGTCCACTGGGGTAAAGGCTTGATATTAGTTGAAAGAGATCAAACTTACAAAGGTATAAACTCAACCTCACAAAGAACACTCAAGGTCACTCTCATAAACTTGTTATAGCTTTCTCTCCACTAGAAATGTCTTCCTTTCTATCTTGGCTGAGCCTAGTATTTATAGACAAAATGTACTATACAACCAAAATTCAGTGTTGGACGCTTGTATCTAAGTGGTTGTAGGTGACTCGGGAGTATGACCTGAATCTCTTGATGTCATCCCCGAGTCTTCTCTAGTTCTCTCGATATGCTGGTCTTCATCTCGACCTGCTCTGGACACAATCCGAGATGATAATGGCTTCTTGCTCTTTTGTTGATCACGACCCGAAGTGAAGAGTGTGTATCGATTCTTGTCAGGTGCATTAAATATTTCTGATCACATCACGCGTGCTTTGTTATCTCATTTAATGTTCTGTCTCCTCATTCAAACTTGGCAGTTGATCTCCTTTTTTACTTTCCACGCATTGTAGCTCTTGATTGATGTGGTAAATATCTTGTTTACCGTGTAAGACCAAAAAGCCTCTTTAGTGCTTCGCTCTTATCTTAGTATCATAGTTCTTTCACTTAGGATGTCTACACGTGTCTCCGAATATTTTTCCACTGCACTACCATTAAGAGAGTGATTGGATACCAGAAGCAAAACACTTTTTAAATATTTTTTAAGGCTTGTATTACCACAAGATTTGTATTATCATTTTAGACATTTTGGCAAATGTATAGTGCGTTGCACCGGAACTAAGCCTACATAAGCTTCTATGAGTCGATCAATGTAGCTAGAACATCCTCATAAAAATATAAAAACCGCCAATCCGCAGCATAATAGGCCTAATTACAAAATTGTGGAACTGATAAAGGATCCCTTCCTGGACATTTTGGGAAAATACTATGGAACAACGAAAACAGGCTCGCACCAAAAATGAAATATATACATATATATATATACTGATCATCTCAAATTTTATATTACATGAGTTCCCTGTTAGAGTAAAAACTGAGATATGAACATTTTCATGACCAGGAAATATAAACACAAGAGAAGAGATGAAAAGGAAAAAGAAAAAGACTATTACAAGGTTAAATCACCATTATTTCTCACTCAAAATCTCCAAACCAATAATTCTCAATCACTTTTTTCACGAGGGAAGACCCAAAACAACCAAATCTGCATTTGCTGCATCACAAACTTCACACTTGAGCTTTTCACACTTCATCAATAGTACTCTTTGGATGGCAATTTCTGACTGCGTCTGCCACTGTAAGAAAGATTTTGTCATGGCCAATTACATCATCGAGTTTCGATGTATGAAGTTTGTCGATCACTGCTGTCCCAGGGTTGGCTAGAATGAGCTGAGAGATAAACATGGGATAAATGTCAATGTCATTCTAGCGAAAAATTGAAATGTCATTCTAACAGAGAAAGGGTATGTTTACACAATATTATGGTCCATACCTGGATATCTCTCCTATGGAGGCTCTTATGTAAATCTTCAAGTGCATGAATGCCACTGGTGTCGATGTCGGTGACAGCTATAATGAACACAAAAAATTGAAGCAATTAGAAACTGTACCTAAGATTATACAGAATGTGCATATGTAGAAATAGACGCTCAGATAGAGAATATAAGTATCCAGCTACGTACGCGACATCTCAACAATCACGTGTTTGATTTCTGGTAGACTTTGGGCATTTAGTTTTTCGTCCTCGTCAGTCAACCATCTCAAGATCCTGAGAACAAATTGTTTTTTGAGTTCAGATTTTCCAAGTGATCCAAAAGTAAACATTTTGAGTCAGAGTGAGTTCATATGTAGTGGCCCATATTAGCCTGCAATGCAAAAGATCAGCGAAGCTCTAAAACATGGTAGATTTATTAGCTAGAATGAAATTATTACCTGTCCTTAATATAGTTGGAGTTGGAAAAGTAAATTGCCGAATCCACCCTCACGATTAGAACGCCTGGAACTTTGGAAGCTTCGGGATATTGCTCGATATTCCTGTAAACTGTTGTTCTTGGGAGTTTCCCAAGTACTGCTGTCCGTGGTCTTGTTACTTGTAGGAGGATTTTGGCAAAGGATATTGAGATCTGTTAATCGAAAATTATAGTTGAACATGTAAGTAGTTGAGCCTGGATGGATTAACTCGTGTTCCATCATATGACATATAGATCAAACAACTTACCGCGATTAAAAGCCCCATTTCAACACCGATAAAAACAACACCAAAAAACGCTCCCATGCAAGCACAGAAATCAAATTTATCGATTTTCCAGATGAGAATTACTGCTTCGTAGTCTATTAATCCCAGGACAGCAGATATAATGATAGAGGCAAGAATAGCATTTGGGGTGTATTTAAACAGGGGTGTGATAACTAAAAGTGTTAGCATAACGACAATAGACATCACAATGTTGGAAACAGCAGTTTTGCAACCAGCCATGTAATTCACAGCGGAGCGAGAGAAGGAACCTGAAAAAAATAGTAAAGGAGATGTTATCCCTCGAATGACTGATTAGCGTTCAATCAATACTCATGTACCACTCATGCACGAAATACAAAGATTTATCGGATGGACAAGAAACTGCATAAAATACATAATAAGGACTCTGGTAAAACAAATTCTTATATTATCAGGTGGTTGAATAGTTGTGTGCTTACCTGTAGCTACATAACAGGATGTCATTGAACCAACAATATTCATTGTTCCTAGTGCTACCATTTCTTTGTTGCCATCTATTTGGTAATCTTTCATGGCTGCAAATGTTCGGGCGATCGCTACAGCTTCCTGATAAATCAAAAGGAATTCTATAGTTTTAGGCAGCAACAAACATCATCAATAATTTCTCTAAATTATTGTCATCAAACAGAAAAGGGGATGTGAAATTGGCGCCTACCGTCAAAGCTACCATACCAGCCACTGCACCGATCCTAATTCCTGTGGTAAGATATTTACCACTGAAGTAAATCTTTTTTACAGATGATGGATTGATACCTTGCCTTATATGGTTTACCTTCAGATAGTAAAAGAAGTGTCATTGGAAATGATACTTATTTAGTCAGTATGAAGGACTGCTAAAGGAAAAAAGAAAATAAAAGAAGAGATATCATCAATGACTTACTATTTGAACACCATCCTTATCGGCACGGGTGATATATACACAGAAGGTGGCCACAATAACTGAGATCAAAGGACCAATTGCAGGAACCCAGAAAAATTTCTTATACTTCTTTCCCTGTTACCATAAGCTTATGTAAGAAAAAGATCCACGAATATATATGCCTAGCGTTACAAGCTGGATTTAATATGACAAGGTAAAATTTGCTCTTACGATGTATTTCGCGGTAAGTAGGAAAGCCAAGAATGATACACCTATGAGTATAGTCTGCCAGTTCCACTGCAAACATAACAAGGAGAATAAATTAGCATCTTGAAATTAGAGTCGAATAACTGAAAGTTCTTTCCAACATTTACAACCACTTTAAAAAGCATTTCACAAACCAAAATCTTTGTTAAAGGGAAGGTCCTGTCCAAAATTTTCAGTCTTCTCACCAGGTCTAAGTTCCGGGACTCAGACAATGTATACAAGACCATACTTTAGTTTGGGCCCAAAGCATTGATTTGTTTTGGCAAAAGTTAAGGAGTTTCGAGGCAACCCTATAAAGGGTCTGCTACTATCAGCGGCTTCAAATTATAGCCATGATAATTATGAATTGAAAAGGCGAGGGGAAACTTACTCCATGACGAGCTGAAGCAGTTACCGACTTCATAACAGAAATAATGTCACTCTTCTTGGTAAATTTCTTTATGCCGAGTAATCCTTTTAATTGTTGAAGTGCAATGGTAATTGCGGCACCCCCCATAAACCCAACAATTGCAGCATGGGATAAGAAGTCAATCAAGAATCCCAATCTGAAAGAAAAAACATATTTAGTATCATAAAACAGTGGGACCTACAACTTGTGAAAGACAATAAGTGCAGGAACAAAACTTACATAACATAGTTATGTCTCAAAGAGAATTAAGATAAATAATGCTCAATTACCTGAGAAACCCAAGAGTGAATTGAGTAATTCCAGCAAAAAAGGTAGCCGTAAATGCAAGATTAAGGTATTCTATTGGGTTTTCCTCAGGGTCAATCTCAGCCTGGAGTTGAGTTCCCAACAAAAGAGATACAACAGCTACGGGTCCAATTGCAATATCTTTTGAACTCCCCATGAAGGCGTAAATCAATGGTGGAACGAAACTGGAGTCTGCAGCATTACAGGAACAATAGAAACCAATATGAATAACATATCCAATAAAACATAGGAACAATATAACAACTCAGATGTTAATTCACAATTAAACGAGGCTAGGAAAGAGAGAAAAGTGAAACTTACATAACCCATATTCTGGTTTCAAACCTGCAAGCTTGGCATACCCGATATCCTATTTCAAATAAAAAAGAAGTTAGTCAGGTTATCAGTAAACTAAATTCCAGCATTTCTCATTTCCAATTTTGAAAGTTTTATATTTACCTGGGGAATACAGAGACTAGCAATAGTGAGTCCTGCAATGAGATCTCCTTTGAACTTGGAAAAGTTATAGCTTCTTCCCCAGTCAAGAATTGGGAAAACAGCTTGGAGGGCTATGACAAACTTTCTTGATCTCGGTTGGTCCTTAAAAGGGCGTAAAGGGTCATCAGAAAAAAAGGTTTCCTTCATTGTGGTTTTGAATTCTTTCATCGGATTATTCCTAGAAGGTGGTCCGACCTTGTGCATAGTTTCACCATTTGCATGCCTGCGTGATGATGCCAGGCTTGCAATATCCTTTGCTTCGTGTTCGTCTTCGTTTGAATGTACTGAACGACCCATATCTTGAGTGTTAACTGTATATCAAGCTTAATTACCTATCAAGCATCAAAACCAGTAAACTGTAAGAAAATAGCAGTTAACGGCGATTCTAAGGTGCAATATATGCATGTGAGAAAGCTTAAAGTAGTATATTTAAGATAACTTTTCCTCTTTAAAAAGAACAATTTTGGATTCCAGTCTGCATTATGCTTCATGCTACATAACTATAGTGCATTATGCGTCATTGGACTTGTTTTTTTTCTTGAAAGTGAAACAAAATCCATCAAAACCAATCGGAAAAAAGCAAAACAAAACAAAACGACCTTTTTAGCAAGAGAAGCTCTTAGTTCAGAACATGAGATTGGAAATGATATCACCACAACAAGAGTAGAATAGGACTGTTTTAAAATGCTCAGTTTAAAACATGGTAGGGAATACCAAATGCTGTTTCTATATATAGATTACAAAAAAGAGTTCCAAGTCCAAGATCCCAAGAAGATTGCTTTCATTAGAAATGTATTTATGAACCTAGACCAGTTTAAGACTACATACCACATCGCTAACGAAATTGAGTAGAAGTTTACATTTGACTTAGCAAAAGTAGCATTAGTAAATAATGTTTGATAGCTGGGGATAGAAGCTGTGACAAGTGGTTGATTACCATTCCGCTTACGGTATAATATGGTTAGGTCGATCGAGGTGTTGACCTGGATGCTTGGATGGCAACAGCAAGAAATAAATCTAGAGATTAAAAGATAAACCTTTTTACTACTTTCCTTAACTACTATTCAAAATTCGGAACATCATTCATGACATAATTTTTCTACTTTCAGCATTAGCGGTGGTAACTCAAGTCTTGAAATCAAAAGCAAAAGTGATATGCAACTTCGAAACACCGCAGAAATTAGAAAAGCACTTCTGATGGTTCTAATCAATTCTCATTACTAAGCCAAAATGTGTCATTTTCACATACACCTTTCTACTTTTCCCTAGATTCCCATCCGGTTGAATATAAAAATGTCTGGAGTGAAATTGAATCAATGAAAAAGGAAAAGGGGGCCTAGCCTTTGGAATCTATAACTGGACCATCCTAAGGAAGCTGAATACCATGTCCTGGAATGCTATTCATTCAAAATACATGCAGAACAATCTCAGTAATGCAGAATATGCCGCAGTAGTTCAAAATTTACAAGCAGTAAAAACAAACACATCCACAACACAGTTTGTACTAGTATACTGCATATGATTTCGCGGGGAAACAAACAAACTGAGAGTATAATTGACAATTGCGAATAAACAAACAATACACACAATCAAAATTGGAGTAAACAGATGGAAACATAACCAATAGCAGTGATGATAAGATTGTTTAATCTATAAACATACTCAGACAGAGTTAAAATAAATAAAACAATGCCAATAATTTGCAGAATAATTAAAATGAAAAAAAAAGAATTATGTCCCTGTAGAAAAGCCAAAAGCCAACTTTGACAAGATCATGCATATAATAATCACGGGTTAAACTAATTAGTTGACCAATGAATGAAGAGTTTATGATATAATCATTCAATTTTAATTTAACTTCAAAAGAGAGAGTTCTTTTTAAGTTTTACACAGAGAAAAAAGAATAATGACTCACCACCACCTTAGCTCATGTAAACCATCCAATGTGGTTTGGTTTTACTAAGTTCTGAGCCTCTGATTCTTCTTTTTGTTGAACCAGCTAGATAAGGAAGAAAGAATCAACCTTTAAAAGTCTGTGATTGCCTTAAAAGAACCCTAAAAAAAAAACTTTTGATTTTATTGATTATCTATTAGTGTCTGTTGAGAATCATGGAACACCGGTTTTTAAAGTGTGTAAAAATTTGTCTAGATTCAATGAACTTCGATTCCGGTAATATCGGTATTAGATGTTTGCTTAAAATAGGATTCAATTTCTCAGATGATTGCCAACTACTTCTTGTCTGAGTATTTAATTTTGTGTCAGACTGTAGTTCAAAACCCGAAAAGTTATGCCCTGTCGGGATTTCAGATTACACGAATTTGTAAAGGGGTGGGGGCCCGTGAATATAACATGTGATGCGGCTCATTCGGGATCTAACGAACACAATGCAACTACTTCGGTTTGGTTACATATTTAGTACCACACCACATCACATCCATGAATTTAAGACTAATCGATCGGATGATATACTAATCTCACAAGTCTACCAAGCTAAATAAGCGCCCGAAGTCTTCGTCTGAGAGCAACCAAAAAAAACTACTGGTTTCAAATATAAAACTCTGTTTATTTTATTTTAACATAAATGTTCACAGGACTAGCTCGCAATTTAGAAGTAGCGGAAAATCTTGCTATATTTGAAGCAACTAGATGGACGATTAGCAAAGACATGAATGAAGTTTGCATCTTCAGTGATGCGTTCTTATCAGTTAACTATTTAAAGAATAAGAATAATCATATTAACTGGTTTAGTAGTTCAATTCTATAAGATTGTCTATATTTTTCGAACAGTTTTATTTTATTTAGTATTTCTTAGCTAATAACTTTTAATGGATGATAAAGCAGCTAAATATTATAGAAAGAACAATATTTTTGATGAATGGATGGCTATTACACCGTATTTCCTTTAATCCATGTAATCCTTCTTTTAAATTTTCAATGAATTTATTCTTTCTTATTAAAAATAATAATTTATCAATGCATGGATTACATTTCTAGCCAGATGAGCTTCCTTGGGCTGCCTTGTTTGTTAAATTTTTCTTAATCAACGTCGACACGAGAAGGCAATTTGGCAATGCATGGCTACAAGTAGCTATCGCCTCCCTTTTAAATTATACATGTGAAATAATTATTTCATGTAGATTTGTTTATTTTATTTTATTGTCAAATCTGGCTCATCAATAACTTCTATTTGTCGTGTTAATTAGGCTCAATATTCTCTTTATCAAATTTGGGCGACCTCTCCCCGTAGAAGTCAAACTGTTACTATCCATAAGTTCCATACATAGATAGACGACATGCATTTTTGAATGGACAACTTCACTGTCAATTAGTCGCTTCACGTCTGTTACTAGGAATAGCAAGCGTGGGCGTGGCCCAAACGAGTTAGTCAAATGTACCTGGACATAAAAGCAGGTGGGGTACAAATATGGCTCCACGTCAACAAAAACAGTCCTATGTGAATGGTCCTGAGCCTACAATTTGATTGGCTCTTTATTTTTTTCAACGATGTTGATGGGGTGGCCTCACAATTATGACAATTTTTTGGAAGTTAACGATTTTGAGTGTCTGAAAACAAAGAAAGAACAAAAAGGGATAACCACATTTTCCGCCATCGTTTGGACTTTGGAGTGTTTAGGCGTGGTTCCGGTAACAGTATTCAGTGATATTGAATTAAACCGACCGATATAAACTATCGCCTGACGGCTGACTAGGTGGATAAAAAACTTCATACAAAGCGGTCTATAAGATAACACATTCTGATGAGGAAACAGATTTTAGTATTAGGAGGACTAAATTTTTTTATAACTATAAGATACAAGTGGATTTTATTAGATTCAATGGTCAGGATAAATTTTCCACTTGGTAGCGGTGGTCAGGATCTTCTCCCTTCTCATCTCACTATTCCCTATAAATTTTCTCTCATCCAACAGTTAGGCTAGATGTCTGTCCATTACCTCCTTATATGCGTTTTAGGCCCAGCGGCCAGGATATATTCCCTATTTGGTAGTGGTGGTTGAGATCTTCCCTCCCCTCCCAGGGATAGGGAGATATATCCAACGGTGACAGATACTTTATTCTTATGATCCATACTCACCGTATTAATAAACCAACCAACTGTGCACATAACCCCACTTCTTTCGTTTTCCCTGTAAATTTCTTATCTCCTTACATTCTAAGACGTTCAATCTCTGCCGCGCCGATGCTTTAATCGATCCTTTTCCCACCTTTTCATTTTCTTCATTAAGTGTTATTCATTTACTCAAATAAAAATCCCCATTCATTAGTATTAACAGTGTTTCTCCATTTAACATCCGCTAATCAATTTATTAGATTTCAGAAACGCATTTTCATGAATAAGCCAATAGAACCCTATCCTGTTCCAAAAGAAAAAAAAACGAAAGGAAAAAGGATATAAATCATGCGCTATTATTTTTCTTCTTCGTCCCTACAAATTGACCTAATCTTCTTCTGGCATAAATGATGGATTCTTCTTCTTTGAATCCATCAAAGAAGAGATTTCAACGACACCATCCAATCTTTCTCTATCTCATCTGAAATTAAAGGTTCATTTCTCATCATTGATCTACTCGGATTCTCAAAAAAAAAATTGCAGTTTTATTATTTTTGTTTTTCGAAATTTTAGTTTGTATGGAATAGATTTGGCTGATCAATTCATGAATTTTATGTCAGGTTTATATCGTAGGGTGATTTTGATAAAAATGATTAATCGGCTATAGATGAGACTGTCGAAGAGGCGGTGCGATTGTTGTCTTAGAGGAGGAGGTAAAGATGCAAATTACTATTCGGAATGGGTATTAGTTACATATATGTTTCAGTGGTGTGTACAATTGGGAGTTTCTTAGGGCTACAATGGTGGACACTATCTTCGATTCGCATAATCCGACAAGTATTATTTCTATCAATAGGTTGGTGTGGTTTTTTGTTAGTTATGCAGGTGGTTAATGGTTATTGGTTCATTAATTGGAGCTGCATTTTGTAATTAGGATTTTCACAAGATTTTTACTGGAAATAAACAAAATTTCAAGAAATTATTCTTTTTCTCTTTCTCTCTCAGTTTCACTTCGAATAACAAATCGGTAATGTATTTTTCTTCTTTTTAGTCTTCTTTATGAATCAGAGAGTTGATTCGTTCACTTACATTTTTTATTTTGAATTAAATCGAAAGAATTTGTTCAAAATAATCAAAGTGTTATTATAATTTTAGGTTTCTTGGAGGTTATTTTGATGGAATCAAGTTATTATTACGAAGAACCTCCTGTGGACAAAGATCGGGAAACAATAATAAACAAGGTTCTTGAGTCTGTGGTTGAATTAACTATAGATCTACTAGAAGATTTGATATATACAAAGTTGTTGTAACTACTGATACCAGATTCGTGGTTGATAAAGAGCGTAGGATTATCCTCACAAATCGCCATGTTGCCCAAACATGTATAATTTTTCCAAAACTTTTCTATCTTGATTCGTTAATTTTATTATCTAAATTTTATATTTATTATATTTGTAGGACCTGTTTTTGCTTATGATAAGTTTAGTAACGGGGAAGTACTTCCGGTGTTACCTTTATATGTATATCTTGTAAGTTTTTTTTTTCTTTAATTGCAGTACCTGTTTTTGGAATAATCAACTTCTAATCTTGCACTAGGTATATTGAGGCTTCCTTGATGTAAGCAGAAAACAATTTTTTTAAAGTGTATTCTTAATGAGAGCAATTCTCTCCTGGTGATGAATTAATTTCATAGAAAAAACATGTTGGTTTCTTCTATAAAGGATTTGACTAATAATGATTTGGATAACCATTACATTGAAATCTTTCCGTCAGAGGATGGTGCTAGACCATATATTTCTACATGGCCATGAGTGTTAGCCTCCGATCAGGCTAATATGCAACATTGCCACGATTCATTTTTTATCAAAAAACCTGTTAAACGATAAACTATTATGATCTAACTAAACTAAGCATTGTGTGTGCATAACTACCTAAGCATATGTTAGACTATTGGAAGTGATAAAAGATTGTGGACTGAACACCTCAATTATTTTCTTGTTTTCCATATCCCCAAGTTAGCTCCATAGCTAAAGGTGTTGAATCTGTCATTCATCCAAGAACTGTGTGTGCATAACTACCTAAGAGCCAACCTGCAATAAGATCAGATATATAATTTTTTGTGATGTTTTTTTATCTGATTTCTAGCGGAGATGCAAAGAGTATAGCTCTTGATCTTTGGCAGTGCAGGAATAAATGCTCGAGACTTTCGTCTGTATCGGGGTCAAAAACGACAGTTGCAAGTAATCTGCTGGATGAACTTGAAATTTCAGTGCTCTTTATATGGTATGATTATTCAGTATTTCGATATACTTTAATATGCCAGCTCAATCTCATTCAAATTCAAGAAAATTGAAAAAATGCTCTATTATGTTTGTGAAATGATCAATCTCACAACTATCTCACTGCTTTCCATGATACCATTTGGAATTGCTGCTGTAAGTAAGGTTTGCTCTCTAGCTCTCTCTCTTTATATCAAATATACTTTTTAATATGATTCACTGATCCACTACTGTCTAGTGTGTTCTTTTTTTTATATATATAACATTCAAGTTTCAAACGACTTAGGTGCTTTTAGAAAGCTTATGTGTGCAGTGGTTTGTGAAGGTTATGGAGGTGAGCTGATAAATTAAAGGTTTTCTTCTTCCCGTTCTATTCTTTGAGCTTTCAGGATTTCCGGGCTACCATTTAGTCATTTGGTTTTTTTTATTTCTAAATTTTGTATAGTCATACTGAAATTGTGATATTGGTCAGCATGTGGAAGTTCCTATTCTTTCTCCAATGAAAGATGAAGTTTTGTTGAAGATGCAGGCAACGAGTGCTAACCAATTTGATTGGGCAATACAAATAGGGAGGACGTGCCCCTTTTTTCCCATCAAATCCATGTATATACTAGGTTTAGATGTTATAGATGAGGTGATAGAGGTCGGCTGCAGTGGCCATCCATTTAGTAATCTATCACTATTTAGAAAACCATATTAAATTACATGTATATGTTGTATGATTAAGAATAATATCTAGCCAAATGTAGGAGGTCTTATGGAAACTACAAAGGTCTTATGGAAACTACAAAGGAACGAAGCAAATTTACGAAGTTGTTGATAAATTTATGGTCACCATGACATATTTTGTATTTGGTACAATTTTATAAGACCCTTGTTATTTCCAATCCACCATTATTATTACCAATCCATATACTTAAAACAATCCATTTTTTAAATTTTTTTATTAATATAATCATATGGATTGGATTTAATTTTTATGACTTTTAAAAACATAAATATTCTAACTTCTTCGTCTCTAATCAATGAATCCATATTTCCTAGAAATCAATTCAATGAATTCGTCATCGAAATCAAACATTATTCGTCTTGATTCTAGCTATTAGCAGAAGAAACAGTAAACTCATAGTTACTGCAGAAATCAAATCGACTGCCAGTGGATATTAATGAATATTTCTTGAAATATTAAATTTCTTCATCTTGATTAACTCAAAAGTACATAAATCATGGCCGACAATCTCGATCTGCTCTCTGACCAACAAGAAAATTCAACTCAAAATTTTCGATAAAGAAGAAATCACTGTAAAGTTTCTTGGAAATCACCGATTCTCTTTTAATTTTTGTAGTAGCGTGGCCGACACAACATCGGTCAATACAGAAGACTGATTATCAACAGTGTGTCAGTCTTTTTTTAGACTTTATCAGTCGAAAATCAAGTTAAAGCAGCGAAGCAATTAAAGCAATTTCTTGGTCGAATCAATACATTTCTGTTTTATTCATTGTGAACAGAAATTTGACAGTAATCACATCTTTTCTTCTCTCGTATTTCTTGGTCAAATCAATTCTTTTCAGCTTTATTCATTGTAAACAGCAATTTGACAGTCAAGACATCTTTTCCTCTCTCGAGCAGATCGCCTCATCTTGATTAATTCAATTGGTAACAACAATTTTATTCAAAGCAACATGGCAATCAACGGTGTTTTTAATTCAATGTTATCATCGATCAGAGAAACTTTTAGAGAAAAGCAGCATTAAAACTTCATTTCATGTCACTCTCTATATAAAGAAACTCCACAACATACTTTGGTCTTTTCTTTTACTTTCATCACTGCTCTCTCTATCTCTGATCTTCATTACGAGCAAAAAATTCCAGAAGGATTACCAGAAGACATTGGTAAGAATGGTAGGAAAAGCTAACGCTACAACGATCATCTACGATTCCATCTACCTTCTCAGTGCTGGGAGTAGTGACTTCGTTCAAAATTACTACATAAATCCTCTTCTCAACGGACCTTTCACACCGGATCAATTCTCAGACATGCTCATGAACTCCTTCTCTATTTTCGTCCAGGTTTCTCTCATTGATATGTTAGTGATCGTTATTTGATACTGTACAGGGCGCTGACCACTTGATTTGGCAGCAGACGGTTACATGCATGTTGGACTCTAATCATGGTGAAGATGGTGATACTGCATTGAAAAGCAAAGTCCCCTTTTTGCTCTTGCCGTATCAGATCTCGTCCTTATAAACATGTAAGCTCTCTTCCTTATAAACGTGCTTTTATCATACATGTTTGCTCAAATTGTTCTTTAGAACCATCCTTACATGTTCTTTAGAACCATCCTTACCTGTACATTTGTATCTGAAATATATCTAAAAATATGTAAAATCACCCTTGGATGTAAGCAACCACCTTTTAAGCACACTGTGTTCGCTCTCAACACGGTTAGTGGTAGTGTTCTCGTAGTGTTTAATCTCGTTCGTCCATGCATGAACAAAAAATTCTTTATCTACCAATATTTCATCTTTCAAGTATGTAATGAATGCTTTGTATTTTTTTCCCCATGTGCCTATAAACTTGTTTAAAAGATCTTCATACTCCGTTTGCGTATCATGCCTACTCACTATACTGTTGATGTTCATCTTAAATATGTTGTTTCTACTGATGTATTGACATGTAGAGATAATAAAGTTACTTCTGCTACGAAGAAGCGTTTGGAATCCGGGAAAAACCGGTGGTGCTAAACTCTGTTTTCTAATTTTGTTGAAGTCTGTTTTCCCTGTAACTAAACCTGTTTCTTTTTATTTTCAAGTTTGTTAAACAATATTGTTTAGGCTTATCTCTGGACTTATTGGGTTTCTGAAATTGAACCTTGTTCTTAACGTTAATGAACATAGATTTGTTTCTGGAAAAAAACAACCACCGATAACTGCAATCCCCACATTTATGAACGTTAATGAACCCTGTCTTAGTCTACCAAAACGAAAGAAACATCCAAAATTCAAAAAAAAAAAAACTGAAAGCAGAAAAGGGTTAATCAAACAATTTAAAAACAGGGATTGCAATTAAATTCTGTAAGTAATACCGCGTGGGGTTGATTGTCAATGCAATTGAAATTTTCCACTTCAATGGTTGAAGGAGTAGAATCTTCTATCATATCTTCTATACCACAGTTAGATTTAGGGTTATTAGAATTCATAGAGATAAAGATTAGTAGAAGTGAAGAAAAAATAGATTTAGGGTTATTTATAAAAGAAACTAGAAATAGAAAAGGAAAAGGAAAATAAGGTTGGATTGGATTAATAAATTTTACTTTGATTTAGTTTCTAAAAAATAGTAGAATTTTATTTATTTTTTATTAGATTATATTAATAATAATGGTGGATTGGAAATAGCATAAATCTTTTATAATCGTTAGGTAGGTTTTTGTTCCTACGACAATTTCTAACTCACCCAGAGATTCCTGGGCTATAAAGCAAACTTTGGGTATCATTTCCCAAATATTGTTTGCATGGTATATTTTAGGGGATGTCAATGCATGTTTAGGTTGTCGAACACATTTCCAGTTATTAAGGTAGTTATTGAGTCTAAATATTTTTTTGTATCTTTTCATTTTGGTGTATATACATACTTCTTCCGTCTAAATTATATAAGTACAAATTTTATTTTTGATTGTCCATCTAACTAGACATAGTTTTAATTTTTAGATAGTTTTTTTATATATACCCTTATTAATGATATTAAAATTATACTAAAATAAATTTAATGTTTATAATTTTTATCAAAAAAAGATGAATAATATAGAAAAAGATGATGAATTTTTATAACTTCCATTTTTTTTAATCTAATACAAACTTGTTTTAATGTCTTTATAACTTGGACGAGGAAGTATTACTTAGTTAATTGATCAAGGAAAAAATTTAGAAACAATTAAAAGAACAACCGGAAAAGAAGCTTTTCAGTTATAACATGGTAGTCTAGATGATTCAAGTAAACGTGCTACTCAGTTATAACACGATAGTCTAGACGATTCAAGTAAAAGTTGCTTGCATTTTATTATCTAATCTACATTACCAACTCAACTAGAGGCTTTGGTCAAAGTGTTAGTTACAGTTAACTGACGTTAGTTAATTACTTATAAAGTTTATCACCCAGTTAAATGCTGCACACACGTGTACACTTAAAGATCAGATGCTATCACGTGCCAACTATGTCAGTAAAAACCAAATCTCACGGTCAAGGTAGACTGAGATGTGTGGCCCAGATCTGTTATAATATGATCACAATATGACCGTTATAGTCACAAATATTGTATAAAAACATATCCAATCATTTTTTCAGGCATTTACAACCCAAATAAGGGCTCAATTGGCTTTGTCCTTCAAACCTGCAACACTATACAAGAAGAACTTTAAATACAAGATTAAAGGAAAGCAAAAAAGTTAAGGTTCTAATAAATCTGTTCATACCCAAACCCCTTAGCATTTGCACATATCACTGATTATCCAAATGTGATGCAAGTGTGCTCATTCTGTTTCAAGGAGAACCACAACCTAATGCACTTTCCTTGGATGTATGCTAAATATCCTAGTATCAAAATGGTGATGGAATCAAACCAATCACAAGCACAAAAAACGAGGTACTAGAAATGCCAATTTCCAAACTGTGATGAAGAAGTGCAGTTGCTAGATGTTCTTGTAAAAGCTTCAGAAGATCAAAATGTAGCAGTGTTGGCAGTAATTTCAAACTGAAAGCAAAAGTACGAAAATTGAAGTGCAAAATTTGTAGAAAAGATCCTCTATGAAAACACTATCCTCGCAAACTGATATACTATGCCAACCCTACATGTAATTTATATATGAAAATACACATTTCCGGTGAGCAAGAAACATTTGGACGACATTTATGGTAATATCCAATGTATTAAACATTGGAGTGGAACGATTAAAAAAGTAATCTTCGTCTCAGTAAAAATGATAATAATATTTTTACCGAAGGGAGTATAAATTAGTATTTAAAGAAGACGTGGTAGTTTTAATGAGTGAATTAAGTGTTATATTTGTAATGAATGTAGTCTAATTCAGTTTCTAATAAATGCAATAATTAATACTTGTATTAGATGTACTCTAGTTCAGTTAAAATGAAACAAACACACCAACTAACCCAAAAACATGGAAAATAGCGAGTCATTTAACTTAACTAACAACAAATGTATTGCACGTACTTGAGTTTTGGAAGAGAAATTCATTTAACAAAGAGTAATTGAGTATCAATTGGTTAAACTAAGATAATGCTACGACAACATGGACAACCAATTGTGTTTTAAAGAAGATTGTGCATAGGTATTCAATCTAACAAAAAGTATTGACTAGTACCTCCATTGTACCATTGTGGCTTTGTTGGCTTGCTTTCCTCTATTTGCAGGAGGTTGGTCCTGAGTCAATCCCATAACCGGCTGCACTACTAGTTTCTGTACCAGTTTCACACAAAGTCAGGCAAGATAACATATAAAGACAACAACACTTTCATAACACAAAATCAAACTAGTATGAATCCATAGTTATTAGTCCCCTAACCTAAACTAGTTATCACTACCAATACACCAGACATATAAGGAAACCAAGCAAACATAAATATAAGAAAAAATTACATAGTCATAGCTCTTAATTTTCATAAGAGCAAAATATCCTCTTAAGCATATGTGCCTAGTATGCCAAGTTATTGATGCAGATCGGAAGCGTTAAAGTGATACTGAAATGGCAGCGGAATCAAAATTGAAAAGTAACCGATGAAATGGGTAGAAATTGATAGAAGTTAGTTGATCTTCAAAGATATATCCTAAAATCTGGGTTTATCTAGACTTCGTCAATTCACCACAAATACCAACTATAGATATGAGATTAATATTCAGATATCGGGTAAGCCCAACTACGAATAAAAATCAAAATCAATAAACTCAACAAGTTTATTGAAAATAAAATCATTTTAATTAATCAAAAATTGTCTCTCAATTTTCGTTTTTGGAGCTCCTTATATGGATAACTTGTACAAACAAACCTTAAACTTATCAAAAACCTAAAAACTTGTTTCCCAAGGTATCCACTACCTTTAGACAACTTTCCTAACTTGTTAAAACTCTTAAAATAAATTTCTAGATTATTCAAAAAATTACCCTATAAATAAATTCGAAAATTAATTATTTTCTACTAAAAATATCATTAATAAAATACAAGTAATAATAATAATAAAATAATAGATTTATTTTCCATAAATCTACCTCCATCATTCTACCTATGTTGGAGAAGATTCGTCCTCGCATCTTGCCGGTACTATATTGTGCATGTGTGTTGTTGATGACAATCTTCAAACCCATAAATTGACGTAAAAAAAAATTTATGGAACATAACAACCGATAAAGCTAACATATCAAAATTAGGTAGAGATTTCTTTGTGTTGATATATAACCAAAAGGGGTCATATGTCAGGATATATGTCAAAAACCGGTGGTGCATCCCAATCAACAACTTGATTTTTTTTCACATTCTTGCAAACAAACTAATTCTTCTATATACATCTTGATATTTTTTTATAAACCCAAAAAAATAATTGTGAAAGGAAAGTAACTAGCTCTGGTAATCAACTGATGCAAATCAGAAGCGTTAAAGTGATACTAAAATCGCAGCGGAATCAAAATTGAAAAGTAACCGATGAAATGGGTAGAAATTGATAAAAGTTAGTTGATCTTTAAAGATATATCCTAAAATCCACGAGTTTATCTAGACCTCGTTAATTCATTACGAATAATGACTATAGATGTGAGATTAATATTCAAATCTCGAGGTAAACCCAACTATGAATAAAAATAAAAATCAATAAACTCAACAAGTTTAATGAAAATAAAATAATTTTAACTAATCAAAAATTGTCTTTCAATTTTAGTTTTTGGAGCTCCTTATATAAATAACTAATACAAAACAAACTCTAAACTTATCAAAAACCTAAAAACTTATTTTTCAAGGTATCTACTACGTTTAGACAACTTATCTTAATAGTAAGATATGGACACTCTATGCTTTATCTTCAAACTTCTCTTAATAGTTGATGGCTTCGTTTTAACATGGTCCTTCATGTATCCCATTATTCTGTCTGCAACCTATATTGCATTAGCCATAGGTTTACGCATACCTACATACACAATTAGTAAGTCACAAATTGCAATACAGATTCAATACATCAAACATAAAATAAAAATGAAGAGGAAAATGAAGCAACATCTTACCTAAACGCATACAAGAGTGCCTGAACTGTCCATATTTGCACCTAAATATGACCTTGGCATACGTATAACCCAGTTAACTCTCCATGTACACATGGATGTTTACATTGAAATTCTTGTCTTTTTTGGTTGCCCATAATTTTGATCATGGAGAAATGTTTGTGTAGTAATACTCCCCGCATTCAATGTAGGTAAGCCATTCCATACCTACAATGTAATAGATCTAGTGGAACTTGTGCAACATGAAACTCATCATCATCAACATCCTCCTTCTCATATAGATTTTCATTACTTCGCACATAGTTAGCATGGTCAAAACCATCAATCCTACACACTTCCTCATCCTCATCACTGTTGAGAATTATCTCATCACCAGCTTCTGGATCACTTGGAACATCATCTGCTTCATCACTGTCAGATTTCATTCTTTTTTATTACATTGTTTTAAGTCAAACTGTTTTATACTATGAAGAACATAATCTTCATCATCAGAGCTTACAGTACTTAACATGTTGTAGCTGGATCATACAACAGAATTACAATTAATGTGTTCTTGCAAGCTCAATGTTTAATACTCTTGTTGTTCTTCATCAAGAGCTTCAAACTCATCCAAATCAATTCTTCTATCGTCACCACCTGACATGGAGCTAATTGCCAATGTATCAAGTATTGGTATGACAATCTACTTCCTCCTTTTCTTAATCATATCTCTTGATTTCTTAGTAATTGTTATGCGATTCTCTTGTTTTATTTTATTTTATTTTATTTTTCTATATTATGCCAGAGGGATAATATAAAATTCATTCTTTATTTCCTTATAAATTTTCCATGATGTAAAAGTTGATTTTAGAGCATTTCCAAATAAGTTTGGATATCTAAACTGATGTCATTTTAGATTTTAAAGATTTTTTTTTTAAAATTCTCTCGAATGGTGGTTTGGATGATTAATTTTTTTTTTATAATTTACATAAGTTTGGATGAAAGTATCTATTTTTAGAAACTTTCATCAGTTCCCACATCATATATTTTAAGCGTTTTAAAATGGTTATTTTGTTAATCGTCTTTATAAAAATTGGACAACTGGATACATATACAGACTCCACTAAAAATTACTTTTAAAATATTAAATCTGTCAAAATTTTATATAGACCATACTAATAAAATTTATTTTTATTTATTCTCCGCCTACGATATTAACAAAGTCGCGTGCAATTCTTCTATCATCATATCCAAATCAATTCTTCTATCAATTCTTCCCCCAAAAAATGTGGTGTTAACTACGGCAATTAGCTCCATGTCAATTGCACGCGACTTATTCATGCTTTAACGTGAAGGCGTGAAGTCCTGAACTCTAACACAATGCCAAACCAAAATCCAGTCTTTGGAATCGGACAATTCGCCGGAAACGATAAATTTTTCATAATTTTCTCGGTGTTAAATTTTCTCAAAGTAGCCTGCAAAAGCCGTGTTTAAGTTTTTTTTCTCTTTATAAGAAAAGAATACATTGAAGAAGAATCCTTTAAGTTTCAAGTTTCAACAAAAAGAAAAAAACAATTTCCTTTGAATGATACTTTGATATTATCCATTCATTGAAGTATTATACAATGGAAGTCCAAGGATCTCAAAGCCATCGATGGAACCAGCTAATGAATATTCGACTCTATCCCCTCAAATGGATAACAATAATTAAAAAATGAATATGATACCAATCAAGATCCTAGTACAATATTCTCAAACGAAAGATCCTAGTACAATAAATTAATAATTATTAGTCATACAAGAATAAAATATGTATTCATTGAATTTAATTATCTACAGATATTGGAATTAGTTACTCATACGTAATATCATGCATTTTAATAGTACATCAATTATCTAGGAATTACTAGATAATTTTATATTAGAGATCCGTTAAACCTCTAATCTTATCCCAAAATCCGGTTTAATCATTAATCTAAAAACAAATTTTTGGATTAGTTTTTTTACTCACGCGTCCAATTCAGGTGAGAATAATAAAAAACATAATTCTAATATCCCATAAATACCCCTTTCTTCTCTATCATAACAGAGAAAATCAAACTTTCGTTTCAAAACAATTTTGAGATTCATTATTTTTCTCTTTCTACTTTTGTTTTTTGGTAGCTCGGATTTGTTTTGCTCTCTACTGGTGCTGGTGCTCTAGGAACTTAAATATTATTTTCAAGATCATTGACTACTGCTGCTGATGGGGATTGATGAATAAAAACCAGAGAAACTACAATCAGCTCAATCTTTCTAAAATTTCAGATCCGTCTTTCTTCTCTGCTAGTGTTTTTTGGGTTTTGTTTGAAGATCGTTTTAGTGCCCTATAATCATCTTCATCTCCATCCAATCCAGGTGTGTTCTATAATAAGTGATGGTAAAGAAGTGAAGCAAGTGAAGAAGAAGAAGATTCACGAATAGATCCATGAAGAAGAAGAAGAAGATATAAATTCATTAATTTTGGGTTTTGATTTATATTTTTTAATCTTGTTTTTCATCTGGATTTGATGCTCAATATTGAAAGACGAGGGCTGTCTCTTAAAGTGACATGGTTTAATCGATATGATGTTATTTTTATTTGGTCTAATTTTTTTTTTTCAAATCATGGTTTAATATGTACTTTTCATTCAGTACATAATGATATGTCCTGTTAGATCATTTATTTTTTCCTTCGGTGCAGATTTTCTTTCAGTACATATCAATATATACATTTGGATCAATATGTACCGTGAGATCATATGTTTTTTCCTTCAATACCCTTTTTTTCAGTATATACCAATATTTACCGTGGGATCATACACATTTTCCTTCAATACCTATTTTCCTTTAGTACATATGAATATGTACTGTGGGATCATACACTTTTTCCTTCAGTACATACCAATATGTATTGTGGGATCATACACATTTTCCTTCAGTATATATTAATATGTACTGTTGGATCATACACATTTTCCTTCAATACATATTTTCCTTCGGTACGTATCAATATGTATTGTTGGATCAATATGTACCGTGGGATCATACACTTTTTCCTTCGGTGCATATCAATATGTATTGAAGGATCAATATGTACTAAATGATCAATGTGTAGTGTTCTCGACGACTAATAGAGATCTTCTTCTTCTTTTGTTTTTCTACTAATTCTTTTCTTCTTCTCTTTTGTTGGTAGTGCAGGAATACTATTTTCTTCTTCTACTACTTCTTCTCTTATTACTCTTTTAATCTTTTTTGGTTTTTTTTTTATGATTTTGATTTCGTTTTTATTTGACAATTTTTTTTTTGTTTTTTTGTTTGATGATTTAAAGAGAGAATCAGATCTGATAAATGATTATGTTTTGGTTTTGATTTTAAGAAGAGAGAATTAGAAAGAATTAATGGCGGACGTGTGCTACGTGGTTCACAGGTGAGTTGTGAACAGTACACATGATGGGAAAAATCGTAATTGGGAGTTTTCAAATGGTTTTTGGACCTATGGTTAAAGTGGGTTTCCCGGGTAGACTAATGGTTAATACGGTCCGGGTTTTTTGGACTAGTTAGCAAATTTCCCATCAATTATTTGGTCGAACATGGTTTTCGATTTGGATTTTCCTCAAAAAAATTAATTGATATCTTCGAATTCTAGTGATAGTGTAAGAAGTAAAAGCCCTATTATTGGGATGTAGTCTTTGGGTTTTAGAGGCTTACAAGATGTAACCAATCTCAATATCCTTTATCCTAATTTTTACATAATACCTAGACTATCCTAAATTAATTAGAGTTAGTGCTAAACTAATTAGTTAATTAGATTCATAATTAGTTTAAAAGTTAGTCTTTTGAAAATAAAAATATTAAGATTATAGTTTTGGAGGGAGAAGAAGAAGAAGTAGAAAAAAAGATAATTATTTTTTTCAAACCTAGAAATTTTGATTTTTTCCACCCAAATGAGTGATTCTAACAAAAATTATGAGGTAGTCTTACTATGATTTTGAAGATCCAAGCCAAGAATATGAAGAAAATGAAGCTCAAACTAGTCAGGTATACATCTAACTTAACTCCAATATTGTTTTTGTTGCATGTAATTACTTAAAGTGTGTAGAAACTTTCATTTTTCTACTGCCAGAAAACCCCCATATCTTAGATATATAAGTTATATACGGCTGGGAAAATAATAACCTCCCATCCGTAAACTTTGAAATTCGGCTGGAAAAATAAGAACTCCTAGCCGTAAAACATATCTACGGCTAGGTCATGTGCACGAGAACCCAGTCGTATGTGCATAGGCATATTAAATGCTATCTACTACTGCTGGGAAAGCTGGTCGTATACCCAACTAATGGTCGCTTACGGTTAACATTTGTAATAAAGCTGGTCGTAGGGTATTTATACGGCTGGAAATGCTAACCGTAATAGAAACTCAGGGTTGGTTACGGTTAGCTTGTGTTCCAAATATGGCCCTAAAATAGTAGTTACGGTTTGGTTTTTAGTTGTTGACCCAGCCGTAACCTGGGTTTTGAGATGGTATTTCCAGTTTTTCTTACGACTATGTTTCATTTTTCTTAGATCGAGGCCATACCTAAATCAGTGGAAGATCAACCCACAAGTGTTAGCGTATTGAGTGAGGATATAAGTGATCACTACGCCAACAACTTTGAATGAGAATATATAGACGATGAGAAGAAATGGGCTCGAGAACAAGGGTTGAAAAAGATGTGTGTTATAGTTAAATACAATTAAGTAAGACCCAAATCATTTCAAATGGTTTGCGAGAGTAGTGGGAAGTACAAGAGTCATCAAAAAAGGGTTTTGAGTATAAACCAAATATCGCGAGGAAAAGGGGAGTGCATCATACAAAGAAGTGTGGTTGCCCTTTTAAGCTTCAATTTAAGTACAACAAGTTAAAGAAAGTATGGTTTATGAGTTAGGTGGTTTCGGGATTTCATAACCACCCAATTCCGGAGAGTTTGATCAACCGTCCTTATGCGACAAGGCTCAACCCCAAAGAGATGGACCTAGTAGATTTGTTGAGTCAACAACGCTCAAGACCTATTGGTATCCTTTGTAGTGTGAAGAAATTAAACAAGAATAACTCATCTACCTTGACTACCATCTATAATGCAAGAGAAAAATTGAGAAGTGAGCAATGGCAAAATAGAGAACTTATGCAACAATTATTGTATCTGGGGGAAAAAACGAACTACATAGTAGTGTATGAGAAAGTTGAGAATGTGGAAGTGATGTATCTTTTGATGGAACATCCGAAGTTTGTAACATTGGAAAGATGCTTCCATCAATTTTTTTTATGGATTGCACGTATAAAACGAACAAATATAAGATTCCGATATTGAACTTTGTCGAGCAAACATCCACGAAGTCGCCTTTTAGTGTTGGGTTTTGTTTTTTACAAGATGAGATGGAGGAAATTTAGATGTGAGCATTACAAAAGGTTAAGTTATTCTACCAAGAGGGCTATACTCCCAAGGTGGTGATTACGGATAAGGAGCAAGCATTAATGAAGGGATAGAGCGTGGTTTTCCCGACGCACATCATCTTTTATGCACGGTCTATATATGGCATAATGTCCAAACCAATTACAAAACCAAAATTGTACCACCAAGGAAAATCGAGATGACGAGGATTACCAAACTACCGGTAGAGAAACAACAAGAAAAAAGAAAATTTCGAGGAAAATGACAAAATAGCCAAGGTAAAATGGGCTAGTTTTAGATTAGAGTGGGATGCTTTGACATGGTTGATAGATGTCTAAAACACCTTAATTACTAATCAATTGGTTATGTTTTTTTATTATTTCTCTTATATTTTATATATACTACGCTTGTTTTTTATTTTTATAGATATTTTGGAGTCACGAGAAGTAAAAGAAGTTAAATCATTGCTTGGGGGTCTTAGGTGTTGATGTCACAAAGCATAACAATAATGTGAGGCTTTAAAATGTCAAAAATAGAGAATTACTCAGGGCAGCCACCTGCTTTCATTGAAATATAGTTAGAGGCAGATAATCAGAGGGTGCCTAAATCTTCTTCTTATTTAACCTAAAATACACTAGGTCGAGTTCAAGTCTTCCCCTCTCCTCACCAGAACAGTGACCAAGGGTTGTTGCCGTTCTTATCTTCAATGTAGCCGGCGAACCAAGGTCAGATGATTTATGAACTACAAAGGTTTGAGCGCGGAATTAGTCTTAGCCATGGGTTAAGAGGTTTCTGACGAAACAGAGAAAAGAGAGGAGATTGAAGAACAGAAGATGAAGACAGTTAGAAGAGAAATAAGTTGAGGTCAGAATTGAGACATGGGTTCGATTGAGAAGAAAACTGAGAGATAGATTTGAAAGAATGGGCTTTGCTCTAAGTGAAGCTGTGATGCCAAGAAACAAATTAGAAGATCTGTGATGGAGCTCGAGTGAAGCAAGGAAACAGTTAGAGATGGTTTAATTGCTGGATGTGGTTATGGGTCTGAATTTGGTTGTTTTTGCTCGAGCTGAAATGGAGAAGAAACAGAGACACTGAAGAATGTGTTACTTCCGAGAATTGGATGTTGTTGGTTTGATTGAATGAATGTGTTAATGATTGTGTAGGTGATAAATTTTGCAGGGAAGGAGTACAACGGGATTAGAAATCAGTAGTAGGTTCATATCTGGTTCACCAGTTTCTCGCATACAATGTGTTTGTCAAAAGAACTGAACGACTAGTTCTTCACGGTCTCAATTTCAGTCGACACTAGTACTCGGGCATTGAGTTTGAAGAGAGTTTTGAAGACCAGGACAAATGGTAAGAGAGTATACTGATTTGGGTTATAAATTCATGGTTCGAGTTGTTTATAATGGGTTAAGGGATGTCATACAAGTGAGTACAAGCACAGGTCTTACTGCCGTTGCACCAGGTCCCAGTGTCATGTATTTTGTGAGTTTGTCTTCGAAGGTTTGGGTTATGAACTCGAAGCCAGTAGGGAATCGAAGTTTGGTGCAGCCATGGGTCCACAACAATTCAATCGATCAACTAGATGAGATGTGGACAGAGTTTGAGTCCGGAAAGTCAGTAAAGAAGATGGAGTCTTGCCGACATTAAATGAAGTTTCTGTCGTACGATCTAGTGGTGAACGGAGGAGATGTAGAAGCATTTTTAGAATCTGTATGGGTTTTAGGAAGCCTGGTTGTTTGCAGGAATCGAAGAGATATAAAAGGGGAAAAAGGGTTACAGCAAAGAGACATTCTCTCACGCCAGTTTCACAACACCAACAAACCCCTTCCCTTACCATCTGCGTACTTCTCATACATCCATCACCATCTCATATATCCCTTGCATAGCATCATCACCTGCTGCATACCACATGAAGCTACAACACTACTACCACCAGGCCACAGTTCGCATCTCCATTCCACCTGCTTTGGGTTTAGTTGATTTCAAACTTGTTTTATATTATTTCTTTTGTACAACAACTCCAGTAGCTAAGCATCTTGATTAGGAACGATTTCAACGTCCGGAACATGATTCATAATTCATAATTGATAGTTAATAGTTTGTTTTCTTACATTTATCTAATTATTGTTCATTCTTTAGGGCAACTGCAGCGGTCGACCATACCAAAAAGTAAAGACCATTTTTACTTTTTGGTCGGTGAAAGTGAGGCGCAACGGGCGATCATATATATGATTTAGTCGAGATTTTGAACAGTATCCGAGCATATTTGGTCCACCAACCGGACCAAACCTAAATTTAGTCGGACGCTCTTCTAGCACAGCGTTAACCTTAAACGTTTTTGTAGGAGAACGTTTCTAAACACGAACGTCGTTGCAGAATGACGTCTAGTGAAACGTTCACTCATAAAAGTGTGTGCTCTAACGCTGTATTAAAAGAACGTGTGACTAAAACGTCCCCTTGAAGCAGCGCCAGATTAACATACGTTATGTTAAGAAGACGTTTTGCAATAATGGTGATCACGCTCCCCTATATGAGCGTCGGCAGGGTAAACGTTCAAGTGGATGAGCGTTTATCCTCAAGTAGTTTAGGAACCAGCACTAGAAGCTCTTCTAGGTGAGCGTTTAGGGCACTAGAAGCTCTGATAGGTGAGCGTTTAGGCAAGATCCACTAGAAGCTCCACTAGGTGAGCGTTTGTTAACGCAGCGTCAACGTTCCTTTACAAGGGCGTCTGATCCTTAGGGTTGAAAACGCTTATCTAGTTGAACGTCAAACAACAAACGTCTCCCTACACAGACGTCTCTGTAATCTAACGTTATTCTAATGTAGCGTTCGTTAACAAACGCCTCTTTAGATAAGCCTAAGATCACATTTAGGGTTCAAACCGCTGTTTTTTTTTTTCAAGAGCAAACAAATTTGGTATTTGCTCTTTGGTACGGTCCAACCGCTGCAGTTGCCCTTACCGTGCTAAAAGTGTTTATGAGTTATTCTAAATTGTTTAAGTTACATATTGAATGGTTGATTATAATTCTATTGCTAATTAAGAACTCTTCGACCCGTAATTATTTAGAAATTTTTAATACAAATAGTGTTATATGGATATGGACGATGAGATTTTGTTAAGTATTCATATGTATTGAATGACACTAGTAGATGGATCGACTTTTTGTATTTGTTACTAGGAATAGTCTATCTCACGGAACGTAATGCAATTGAGTTATATCTAGAGAGCGTACTTCTAGATAGCTCGAATGAGTAGAATCCAGTAGTCGAGCACTTACGTGTGCGGTGAATTTAGGAGATTTCAGAATAATTAAGCGTACTAGTTATTCTAGGGTTGTTAGTAATGGGTATATTGCAGAAGCATAGCTATATCGATTAGATTCACGTTTCATGACCGAGAAAGAGTCCTTGGTCATTCTCATCCTCGTATTTGCATTCTTATATTTGTTTTCATAGGTTTTGCATTACTTTTACTTTCAGAAACTTTAATCTACAACTTTGATTCTCTACTCCCTTAGGAACGGATTTTACTTATCATTATTCTACTAGTTAGTGTAAGAAAAGTAACGAATATATTTTTTGTGAGTTTGACACCTCATCAATGGTCGATGGTAGAGAATTTTCTAATAGAAGAGCTTTCATGTCCCACGTACGGAAATGTCATTTTATCGGTCTCCAATTAAAAGAAGATAGCCCATTGTCTCCTTTGAAGGCCGCGTACGACAACGAAATCTCCAAGAGTTGGTGTCATAGGTTCGAGCACCAATTTGAACTTTGGGATGCGATGACTAAGTAGAAACCAAAAGAACCACCATGTGTAATTGAGTAGATGTGATGAATTGTGGTTAGTATATGATAAGATGTGTATTTTGAATCACTCATTATGAATGAGAATATATTTTGGTAAATTATGTCATGGTTTCCACAAAATTTACATTAAAGAAACAGAAAATCTGAAAATTCAGAGTGACTTACGGCTGGGTTTTGCTATACCGACCTAGTCGTAATTGACCCTGGAGTATGAAAGTTAATTTTCTCACAAGTATACGGATAGGTTTTCTAGTAAACCTAACCGTAAAACTGTGATTTTTCAAGTTATATGACTAGGTTTTTGCCCAAACTTGGCAGTAAACCTGACCAAATTGTTAAAAGAAAAAATGCACAGTCTTACGGCTAGGTAGGAAGTGTGAAAAATGGGAAATTACCAACCGTAAGTGACCCTGGATTTTGAAATTTCTATTACTTTGAAATCGATTTTAACTTGAATTGTAAAAATACTTCCATTCATTAAACCCTATTTTAGCCCAATTCATAATTTACAATAATTACTGCACTTAAAATTCTAATATCTCATACGGAATATAAAGAAGTCCTTAAGGATAACAAAATGAGGTCCAAATGTGAAATTTGAACATTTTCACTTTCTCCATTCCTTTCTAGCTTGAGATACGACTTCATCATCAGTTTCACTTTCAAGTCGAAGTTCATTACAAATACGAACTAAACCCATATATTCCTTCACTTGTCTTTGGATATCCATAAATCGACAAAACAGATTAGGCACATTAAGGTTATTAGTGGTATCGGTGTCGCTACACAAGTTGTCGTGAATATTTTTTCAATAACTAAGACTAACCAAACTACATTGCCTTCGTTCTTCTCCTCTATTTGGATAACATAGTACATAGTTTTTGCAAAGAGATAAGTCTTCATCCAAAGAAAAAGTTGGTTGATCCATTTTGAAATATAGCAGAGAGTGAGAAAGTAATATAGATGGATAGTGTGGATGTACAAGGTGTGATTTTGATTGGTCAATTGAGTATATATAGGTGGAGATATTTTTCACTAAATACCCACACAATTAGTGTTCTAACGACTCTATTTTTAATCAATACCCACATAATTAGTGTTCTAATGACTCTATTTTTCCAAAAGACCCTAATAATGTGTGGTTTATTAAAAAATCAGGGCAACTTACGACTAGAAATTAGAGTATCGACTCAGTCGTAAATAACAAAAACCAATTTACGGTTAGGATTCCTAACTGTATTATGTATTATTTAGGTTTTTGACTAGAACCAGCCGTAAAATTCCCTGAATGTTGGTAATTTTGTTGAATGTGCTTGGAATTACACAAATAAAACACTCATACTTTTTCATAACAGTTTTTACTGAAGGAAAGGACATTACAATGAGGGAAAATAACTAACGTAGATCATTACATTACATGTAAGTGGTTATTCGATGTTAAATATGAAACATTTTCTTTCAAGACCTTGTAGCATTCACCATGGATAAAATTTTCCCCTTTGATTTCATATTATAATTGAAAATCCCTAGGTCTCCGCAAAAAAATCAAAAATAAGTTAGAATGTTGTATTCAAAAGGATTCTTTTATAAAAAAAAATTATTAAGATATACTTACGCGTCTCGCACTTGGCATTTGAGGATAAGTTTCCTTCATGTAATGCAATTCCCCTCTCAAACAATCACATTTATCATAGATCATTTTGAATCTTGCTTTGTTTCTATTGATTGTTCTTCCTGCTCTATTGCCTTCTAATGAAACAAAAACCCAAAATACAGAGCTCCAAAAAGAATTTGAGGTTTGAGAAATGTGTCTATTTCGATCTGCGTCATAGTTTGTGACTGTCACTCATGCACGAACTATAGCCACATCTTCTCTAGTGCTGAAGGTAGAAACCATGTTTGTGTTTTTTGAATTATGAATAAATGAGAAACTAAAGTGGGAAGTGAGGATAATGTTGAAGACAACGCTTCCTCTATATATAGATGAAAGGCCCAACGATTAGATTTTTTGAACAATCTGGTCGTTGGGGAGAATATGTATTGCTCAACAAAAGAAATTATTGCTTTTCTTAAAATTTTCTGCAACTTACGACTAGGTAATGGGTGTATCGACCTAGCCGTAAGCAAAACAAATAGGTACTTACGGCCTGGTTTATCACTTTTGCAGTCGTAAACTTAAGTCAGATTTTTGATTTCCATCTATACGGCTAGGATTCTTGGCCGTAAACAAAAGTCAGGATCACTTACGGTTGAGTTATGTTATGGATCCAGCCGTAGAAGACCATGGACTTTAATGTAGGTGTTTTACACTTAGGTTTCTCAGTTATGTGATAGACACATTTTAGTGTCTGAATTGCACCTTAATTTCTAGTGAGTTAGTATTCGATTTTGTATCTATTACGTGTTTTTATGCTTTTGTAGGTACATTAGAAGAATAAAGATTTGTGGAAAAATTGGCTCAAAAAGTGTTCAAGGCACCCGGGAAAATGGATCAAAGCACCCACACTTTGGATTGGGGCACCCCTGGATCGGGTCAACCCAGCGAGTCAACCCAGCGAGCTGGATCGGGCCGAGTCACCGGGTCAACTCATCGGGCTC
>JAJJMC010013731.1:291025-365023 GCA_023531435.1 Papaver californicum
CACCAAATCAATATAATCAGTTGATGGTGGATCAACAACTATACCACTTCCAGATTCAGTTGACGGCGGATTGAAACCAATTTTTGTTAGTTTTTGTTTAGAGACACAAAAAGTCAAAGAAAAATAAACCAAATGGAAAATGAAAATGAAAAATTATTTTTGAATAATGGTTAAATTAAAGACCATATTTTTGATGTTTTGTTTTCTTGGGATCTGGTCTATGTTAATATCCAGCCGTTGAAATAGGTATATGTGGATTGTGAAATTTAGATTATTAATTTAACTGAATTCACTATGTATTGTTCTAGCAATCAATACATTCTCTGAACAAAATTGTACTTGGAACTAAGCATGTACAGGTATACATTAAATGTATGTAGATGGAATTTCTAGGGTTTTTTAAAAGGTCGATTTAATTTCTGTTTAGAAGACTCTATATAAATCGATTTGAGATTACTGAAGAGTAAGTAAATACAAAGTAAATAATTTTAATTCTAATCTTTTTTTTTGTTTTTTTGATATTTGTCTCACAAAAATGGGTTGTTTTGGTTACAATTCTTGCTATCTTTGATGAGTGCCTTGATATCGTGAGGAGATAACATTTTACTGATGTTATTCTAAAAAACTATCACTTCGATAGCAGAAACTTCTCTTTGATTCATCCAAGATACTCTTGCAGTGTCTTTATGTTTTGTTTCAAAAATCTAACTGATTTAAAGCTATTGATGAAGAATGATAGCATAAATATTGATGGAAATGCGTCACCTTGGTTCAACTGGAGCATGGGTGCAACTGTATTCGACAATGAACTGGATATTATTTGGGTGATGATGAGGCCAACTCTACTGCATCCTAAATAATAACCTCTATGGCCGGGGCTCAACCTTTTAGTGATAGCCGACATTTAAGGACATCGGCGATTATACAGTCTATTTTGCATTCTGCATACTCACTATTTTTTTAAACTCATTAATTAATCTACGGTATATCCAGACTGATTAGTAATCTAGTTGTTGTGGTCGTAGCCAATTTAACTGCGTTACATAGTATAACTATCAGTTAGGTGAATTACTAAATATTTTTATTATCTCATGGCATGGTTAATTAGAATAAAATTGTTAACCCCGAAACTTGCTAATAAATATTTCAGTAATTATAACAATTATTAGGACATTTGTTTGATCATCTACAATTATTTATTTGCAGCATTCGCTCCACGGAGTTACCTTCATATTAAATCTCATATCACATCAAAACTAAGAATAATCACCCATCTATTAACATTTCGGTTAGATAGTATTGTTAATTCGATTATTACTTATTTGAAATTTTCGATTGATACCTCCCTCTATAACACTCCATCAGACCTTTTTGACTATTGAATGCTACAGTAGCAACCTACAAGAAATAAAAAAAATACCTCGAATACTTGAGCGGCATTAATGTTGTTATACACTACTCCGAAAAATATAATTTTTTGAGAGATATAATCGTATTTTGTCTTTCAGACGGAGAATACGATATGGATCTATAAAGGTGAAGACGCCCGTTTAGGCATGTGAACCTGTCACATATGCATAAATTTTTTGTAAGGGTCATAGAATCAAACAAACTATAATATTGAAACCTATTTAGTTCTTCTCTTGAGAGGTATTTAAGTCCTAACATAAAAAAAATTATAATTAAAAAACATTTGTTTATGCATTACCCCGACCTAAGGTCGGGGATCAACCTTTTAGTGGTAGCCGGTATTTAAGAACATCAACAATTATACAGTTTATTTTGTATTTTGCGTACTCATTTTTTTTTAAAACTCATTAACCTGTGATATATCCAAACTGATTAATACTCTAGTTTTTATGGCTGTAGCCAATCTAACCGTGCATGTTACATAGTATAATTATCAGTTAGGTGAATTACTAAATGCTTCCATTATCTCATGGCATGGTTGGTTAGAATAAAATCGCTAACCCTGAAAATCACTAATAAATGTTCCAGTAATTATAACAATTATTAGGACATTTCTGTCATCATCTACAATATTGATTTGCACCATTCTCCCCACAGAGTTACCTCCATATTAACTCCCCTGTCACATCAAAAGTAAGAATAAACACTCATCCATTAACATTTCGGTTAAATATTATTTTTAATTCGAATATTGCTTACCTTTCCATTTTCGATTGATATCTCCTTCTTTGACACTTCATCAGACCTTTTTGACTATCGAATGCTACTATAGCAACCTGCAAGAATTTTTTTTTTAAAAAAAAATTGTACCTCAAATACTCGAGTGTATTATTGTTGTTATAAACTACTCCGAGAAATATAAATTTTAGAGAGATAATCGTATTTTGTCTTTCAGACGACGAATACGACATGGATCTATGAAGGTGAAGACGCTATGCAGAAATGATGTATATATTTTGTTCTTGTCGTAGAAGAAACACGTTAAAATGATGTGGGTTTATAATAATAAAGATAATAGGCTTTTAATTTCAAAAATAATAGTGAATATGTTGTTGTTCTTTGCTAACATTCCACGCTGACTCGGAAATTGTCTATGGAAAAATATTTCTTCGTTGTGATGGTAACAATGCGTACTCCACACTTCTTGAATAAGAACTATAAACATGTGATGTCATCTTTTCGGTAATTACAAATTTATGAATCAAACAACAGTTTTGTAGACTCAATATAGTTGAAAATGGCATGTGATAAGAAAATGTTATATCATCCAAGCGATAATTTAATTCGTTAAAAATAAATAATCTCTAGATAAAATTAACTAATCAGGATGTACTACATAATCTGTTATGAAAAAGAAACATCTACAGTTCTACAACAAAACTTCGGGTAGGTAATATTCGTTGTCGAAAGACCTGCATTTTCTTCTGCCAACAACATAATTATCTTTCCAACAACATTACACCTTTATAGTGCTATATAAAGTTGCCCATGGATAAATAAAAGAGTGTATACATCTATACAAACCTACGCCGCAAGGACGGGGAACTGGCGCCTTGGGACAAAAATATTTTTCCGGCTTTACTAACCAACAGCCTTGTATGGTTGCAAAGATCTTCTCTAGATGCAAAATTCCTCAATACCATGGTTGGACAACCAAATTTGTTATCAAGCTTGAACTGAGGCATTCCGGGCGGATTTATATTATGTCAAAATTTATTGGAATCATATGGATTATTGCCAGCGTCATATGCATTATTATCTGCAGCAAGGTATGTATAATATTTCCAGACAGGTTCTCCATAGCATTCATATTGATATTGTGTACATCTTCAATGCGCGCTGACAGTATGATCGGCTCGGTAAAAATATTGGACGTGCTCTCTCATCTTTACCCATTTAGGGATAAATGTTGGTTATTAATCTAGGCATGTCTTTACACCTACCCAATGACTCAGGAAGATCAACAACTTTCTTCGGATTATTACCGACCTATGATATTTAGCATATGAATATCGTAGTATTATGTCTTGTATAAATACAAAAAAAAGTGGTAAACACAACATTGCCCAGATTTGTACCTCTATTAAGAATTTTGTAAAAGATACATTTTTTGGCTCAAGCATATCCAGCCACATATTTTGATTAAGGGTCATCATAGTGTCGTTCCAAAGAAATGATATTCATACATGCTCCAACGATTTCTTTCCAACATCCTCCGGGGATACATGTAATGTTTTCCTAAAATCTTTGTCCATAATAATTGTATCTCCACCGAATGGTCTTTTAGGATCCCAATAATCATGAAGTTTTCGATCAACTCCTTCAACGCAAAGTCTACGATGCATTATTGGAACTTCGTCCCATATAATTATCTTTACCTTTCTCAGGAATTTAGCATGTCGCTAATTTTGATCAATTCCACAAACGCTGGTTTCAACAATTTCTTTTGGAATCGTGAAAGTAGAATGCGGTACGACCTCCCACCAAAAGAAGCAAAACAATTCCAGAAGAAGCAACAATAAGAAATATGTATTTAGCTCCAAGACAACTTGCGACTAATGTGTTGTATACAAAATTTTGATACTTCCTTCACTACCATTTAGAGAGAAAAAATCTCATTATCCGCCTACATGAAACTAATTACTGCATTGTACGCCGACAAATGAGCAAAGTTCAATATCCCAATATCCTCATTGACTTTATAATCTCATACTGCAAGTTGCAGCAACCGATATTCCTGAATGTACCTATCCCCGGCGACATCACTCTTATGTTATCAACATACCACACACCCTATGAACCCCTGACTTCATTCATCACCACAACTCCTTCGTTCATCACTGACTTCGTGGTCCAACGGATTTAAGTCACCATGTTTTTTCTCTTGGTCAAAACTAAACAGCACCACCACAGATTCTTGTTTCAAATCCATCAGCAACCCCAAATCAGGCTCAAGTTCAAACAATAAAAACAAACCCATCTCAGTAAATTTAGACCTTCCTGATTTCTCACAACTTCTCTGCCAACTTCACTGAAGACGCTGTCTCTCCATCTACTGCACAAAACCTAATTTTTGTTTCCCTTGATGGAAGTAATCCTCTAGCCTGTCTCCGGCAACTAGACTCCAATTGTTATTCGAATCAGCACCAACATAAAACTAGCCATTTAATGGAGCGGCTATATCTGAGCGGAGTGCTAGGACCACGTTTAACCTTAGGCGGCATGCTAGGATAACGCTCCAACTGAGCGGTATTCTAGCAACACGCTTGTGTGTGGGCGTGATCCTAGTACCCATTTCATCATACGTACCCCCAGAATAACGCTTGATCAGGCAAACTACGAGCTAAACGCCCGTGTTTCTGAGCGTTTACCAGAATAACGCTTGGCTCTGGGCGAATCACTACGACGCCGCTTAGACTCAAGCGGTACACTACGACCCGCTTGACTATAACCTGTTTAGTTTGAAAATTTTCTTATTTCTAGTCAGCTACAGTGGATTTCGAAGACTATCCACTAAATCTTGTAGTCCCACTACGCTTCGATTTTTCGGACTAAAGATCACTTTTGATCTTTAGTCCGTCCTTTGATCGTATGATTGTGGAAGCTCTTAAAGGGTAAAGAGACATTCTATGGTTTAGCATTATTGAGATTCACCATTCTATACAGTGTCTCAGCATCTGCTATTTATTATATGTTGGAATCTTGCAACAATGAACAACAACGTTAGATGTATCAGAATAATATATATAAAGAACTGAATTGAAAAACAACTCTACCACGGACAACTACGAGGGCAGAATCACAGGTTCAACAAGTTGTCCTTAACACATTAGTTCGCGGGTATACTCGAGAAGAGTAATGCTAAACCCCAACGTGCGAAGATGTGTCCAGGATAAGACTTCCCGATATAGCTTGTATTAGCACAACACAAACTACCCACTCTTGAACTTAGCATCAGAGAAGAAAAGGAATTAATCAATCAAAAACGTTTTTGGATCCTCTTTAAATCTGAAAACTGTTTTATATTTATAGAGAAAAAATTAGGGTTTTGGAAACCTTTAGGGTTTAGGATTTCTTGTAAAGTAATGGATCATGGATGATGTCTAATTCGTAGGCCCAATACATAGGTAGCCCATTACATAAGTTAGCCCATGTATTATTTGCCCACCCCATTCCACCCATAGTGGAATCCTTCTCTAGAATACCCAATTATGGGACTAAACTAAAGAGTTTCATTCACTCAAGGAAGTGAGTGAGCATCCAAGACCAAAATTAATTTAGTTTAAAACTCATTTTCTCCAACAATCCCCCACATGAATGAAATCTCGGTAAAAACGAAAAAAATCAGAATGCGGAAAATACCATATAGGCAAAGGTGTCCATGAGGTCTTGAACCTTTACTTAGTGAGAAGTTACCGAAACTAGTTGCTAGAGACAGTGAACGCGATGTCTTGAACTGCTAGCGTTTGATGCAATTTGCGATAACAACCACGCATGATATCCTCCTGGCGTTGCTAAGTTCGTGCCGTTGTGTCCATTTTGGCCCTGGACGTATCCCGTTTCTCAGAATGCTCTAAAGAATTCGCTCAAATTCTTATAGGAAGCGGCCCACTTCCTCATTCAGATAGGTGAGTTCTATCAAGAGTGTTACTGCTACACCCCACTTCAATCTAAAATTGAAACTATAGAACTCATTAAGACTTCTTAAAAGTCATCCTTCACATGCAGTCACACTATCACAACAATGCACCATAGGGAGGGACAGAGAATGTAATTCTCTTGATAGTGCATACCTTTAATTTCCACAAATTAGTTGTCTCATTGAACCTTGATCTTGGGATCTCCAGTCACTAAGGTTGAGTGTCCTTCATGGCAATTTTATTTTATGAGCTTAAGTCCCATCCCCCTCGATGTAATAACAAACTATCTCTAGATTATCCTTTCGTCAAAGGATCCACTGATTTTTCTCTTGACTTTACTAAGTCTACAAAAACCACTTCATTAGAGAGTAGTTGTCTTACCGAATTAGCCGCCTTCTCTGAGTTTGTCTAGACTTTTCCATTGCTCATTTACTTTAGACTCACATAGTCAATTGAGTTTCAGCAATGGTGGCCACAGGCTTCGGTCACAGAGGAATGCCTTCCAAAAAAAAAAAAATTATTCATTCAACTTCCTCTCATGCTTTAAATTAAGCGAGCGAACTCTGATTTCATCTCAGTCGAGTTCCTCATGTTTGTTGGAATATTTCCAACTACTGATACAACTTAAGAGGGCACACATATAGGCTAAGTATCTCCAAAGTCTGAAATCACAACATCTCTTAAGGTCAGTCCAATATGTATCATTCACATACTCAATTTAAATTTACCTCAAGTACTGCAAATTTCTGATCAGATCATCCCACTATCTTCTGGGATCACAAATGTATTTGTACACTGAATGCACTGCACATTTACAACACACATTAAACGTATCGAGTTTGAAAAAGACTAGTTCCGTCAGAATTTCTTCTGGTTCCAATGATCCCTTAGATCATGCATGTCTACAACAATTTAATCTTTTAATCAAATCACATACATCACATGTTTCCAGTAGTTGTAAAGCATATAAAGGCATACACAAGATACATGTACTACTTACTAGTACATCCATTATATCTTCCTCAAAAGATTAATGCCATATATATGTATATATATATATCACATATTTGAAATTAAATATGTACCTCAAGCATCCCAATTTTCTGGTCCTGTGATCAGCGCAACCCTGTAATTATCTAGATAATCTGGGAAAAATGCACCCTTATTTTACAACACACATTTGACATAAACTATATCATCAAAATTTTATGTTGGTTCTTTCTGATCCTTTAGACCACTTCAGCAACATATTAGTTTCCTGTCAAACTTTAAACAACCAAAAAATATTAGTAGTTGTAAAACACGTAACAGAGATATGCTTAACATATGCACTGATTTGATGAAGAAGTCGACTCTTCATTCACACCTTAGACCCCCACAATTGAGGTCTATAGGGTAGGGCACATATAAGTCTAGGGTCTTCTATGAATTTGCTTGAGAAATCAAACAAAAACTTGTTTCCATCTTATACCCCACAGTTCAGGCATAAGGTCCCAACATTTAAAGTGTTTACCTTAAAATTATTCAACACTTAACTCTTACTTTGAGCAACTGCATATCGGCTATAAGTACAACGATTAACCTGTCCACTGCTCTTTAACTAAATGTTCACTGTATTGTCGCTTCGGACTCTGCTATGGATATTTAGGAACAAAAGATGAAATGAACTATGAGCCCACGGGGTAAAAATATTCGTATATGGAAAGTGACTATCCCCTGTGAATCTGCGACTGCCAGTGAAAGCCACCATATACAGACCCTCCACCAGCATTGATACAACTTGAATTATGCAAATATTTCACACCTGTTGGGTAAGAGCAACTTCTAGACCCAACTTCTTAAGGTAATCTGTGGATGCCCCATTCGCATAGGCTGTCTGGACAATGCCAAGGTGTACCTGATGTCCAGCTTCCTTGTTTTAAAATAGTCAATTGGTGCTTGATGAATAAAGCAAAAAATGATAGTATCTTATCTCCATCAACAAGTTCAATCTTGTTGTTACTTCCAGGTAGCACGTGGAAATAAACAAGCCGATCAGCATCTCCATCTAAACTTGCACACCATTTACCTCTCCATTCACCTTGAAAAGAACATCTCCTAGCTCTAAATGTGTATCGGCTGGTCCATCTGGTACCACAGAGTCAACAACTAGGACTCGGCTGGTCCATCTGGTACCACAGAGTCAACAACTAGGACTCCCGTCTCATGTGGTAATGTATCCCTTGCCATCTGTTCTATTTGAATTTTAAGTCCATGTATACGTCGTGCCTCAAGAAAAATCTTATGGAGAAATATTGCCTGAAGCGTACCACGAGGAACAGTAAAAGCCTCCCACTCAATTCCAAATGAGTCTTTTTATATCCTTTCAGAATAAAACTCAATGCCCTCGCAACTCGCTCTAAAGGAAGTAAAAGTCCAGCACCTATATCTGCGTTTATCATCCTGAACTTAAGGTGATTTTTTCATACCCATGGGTCATCAATTTTCTAGAACTCCTAGCCTGAAAACCATGCTATCTTTAGAACTCAATAACTCACTGTTTCTTCAGTGATCACTGATCATCATGTCAGAGATGTCCCTTTTAGATGTTGATGGGCTTGAGACATAAATAGGTGCCTTTGTATGACTATCATTTTCTCCTTCAACCCTTGTAAGAAAATCAGAATCAACAACTGTATGTTGCGTGAAGTTGGAGCAGTGCTCATGGACATCACCTCTTGCTGGCTCCAAAGCAGCAAGGTTGTCTACTTGGGTTTTAACATCCAGATATCAAAAATGGACGCTTGCTCTCTTTCTTAATAATCTTGCTTTCACCAGTCGTGCAAGATTCATCAATGGCAAGAGAGTGGCCAGAAATCAGAACTCCAGTATCATCCCAAAGCAGTAAAGAAAATTTTCTGCAGCTACAATTTCTTGAAAGCTCATCCAGGACAACAAAAGCACTCCTGAAGCAAAGAACAAAATACCAACTGAAGGGGTACCATAACGTGATCTCTTCCCAAAGAACTCAAGGGTAATTCCACGTTCTGCCATCCCAAGAAGTTGAAAAGAATCACTACTCATCTCGGTTACAAAACATCCCATGTTTGACAGTGCGGCAGCAGCTTGTACCCAATATCTCAACCAGACCCTCTATGAATTTTGCAATGTCCTTTGGAAGAGTCTTTTTGGGGTTAGAAACTTCTCCCGCCAGAGTACTTACTGAATCCCAATAATTCAAATTCCAAAAGACAGTGTTCAGATAGAAACCCCAACTGACGTTATGAATATCCATCGAAATGTTGATACACTTATGAAGGTACTAAACATGTGGTAGCTTCTTGTTGATCAAAGAATCGAGCACTCTGGCAAGATATCAAACAGATACAATAAGCCGATACAATATATTAAAAATATAGTATCAAATTAGAATGATAGTAATTTTTCATTGGCAAGATATCAAACAGATATGCGAGACAAAATATCTTAACTTCAAATTTATCGATTAACATGTTTGATATATTAGTTTAAACATGAAACTAAGAGGTGTTTAATTTATATAATACACTATGCACTACATATTGAAGGATATCAAATATATCCACATGAGCCATTAAAAATAAAACTCATAGATAAGCTAGAAAACCTAATTTAGTCAACAATATTTTTCTACCCGTCAGAATTTTTCAGGAACGTTTTTCAGTTTTGTAAAATATCTAAAAAATACTTTTACAACTCCAAAAATTCTGAAATTTGGTGTGGGTAACTATCAGGATGTCTGCTATATTCGGCTAAAAGGATTTGTCGAAATTCCTTCTAAGTTAAGAGATATACTCGAAAATCTACAGCTGACCAAAAACTCAATTTTGATTTTCACTTCACAATTAATATCCTTTGTTTCCAATATAATACAACGATTCACAAATAACAAAAAGTTATTGATACTTAGCTCTTTGTATTGGAAGTGATCGATTTGATGAAACGGATAAGCTCCCCAGATCTCCCAACAACAACTTGAATTGCCATCTCTTGAAATCCTTTCCGTTTAACTGCTGTAGTTTTTCAACATCATTCTTTCCCATTGTTACGAGATAAAAGATAATGTGTTAAGATTGTTGGAATCTTGCAACAATGAACAACAACGTTAGATGTATCAGAATAATATATATAAAGAACTGAATTGAAAAACAACTCTACCACGGACAACTACGAGGGCAGAATCACAGGTTCAACAAGTTGTCCTTAACACATTAGTTCGCGGGTATACTCGAGAAGAGTAATGCTAAACCCCAACGTGCGAAGATGTGTCCAGGATAAGACTGCCCGATATAGCTTGTATTAGCACAACACAAACTACCCACTCTTGAACTTAGCATCAGAGAAGAAAATGAATTAATCAATCAAAAACGTTTTTGGATCCTCTTTAAATCTGAAAACTGTTTTATATTTATAGAGAAAAAATTAGGGTTTTGGAAACCTTTAGGGTTTAGGATTTCTTGTAAAGTAATGGATCATGGATGATGTCTAATTCGTAGGCCCAATACATAGGTAGCCCATTACATAAGTTAGCCCATGTATTATTTGCCCACCCCATTCCACCCATAGTGGAATCCTTCTCTAGAATACCCAATTATGGGACTAAACTAAAGAGTTTCATTCACTCAAGGAAATGAGTGAGCATCCAAGACCAAAATTAATTTAGTTTAAAACTCATTTTCTCCAACATTATATTGCCTCTGCCGAATGATTGACGGATCAGACCCACTTGTGTCCCACTCGACTTCCCATTTATAGCCTCAATAATTCAGTTTGACAAAGAACTTAGGTGGTGACAATATTCGAACTTAGGTCATTAATATTATCATTCAAACACCTTGCACTATAATGTGACATCGGTAATTCTTTTACGAGTAGCCCAGTATCCACATGAGTTGAAGGACAAAACCGATATAAGGAATCTTATCCCAGATGTTTAGTATCTTATCCATAATAATATAATTCTTTTCTTATTCGGAGAACGGAGAAAATAGGGGATCCAACCCATAGCTCCCCCTACCTCTCGCCCAGATCATGGACGAAAAGGGTGTGTTATCCGCTGTACCAGACAATAAAACAATCTCTAGTTTCTTTTTTGGTCAATTTCCTTGGATAATCGTACAAGTACTAGTATTTAGAACCTCACATTTAATGGTTTTGGTCGTCTGCTGTTTAGCAGAAGTATTGAGGTTGAGCATTATGCATAAGGATCTTTAGGTGGGCATGTGCCCCACCCTACCCAAAGGGTTGTGAGAGTATAAGCGGTTAAGTTAATTTGGTGCCCAATATCCTTCAGTTTTTAGCAACATTCAATTATTGATACAGTTGGTGTTGGATTTTGCTTCTACATTATTGACATATGCCCCCTTCTGCGAACCACTAATGGATACGTCCTTTCATTACAGTTGATTCGTTTCTTGTAGCAAGACCCACCTTCAACCATTGCCGGAGAATACTAAACTTTGACGTGAGAAAGTGCAAGAAAGCATGATGTGATCAGTACCACAGCCTCGTACATAAACACGTATTTCTGTATTTCATTACAAACTCATCAAAACCTCTTGCGTACCTGAAATTTTGACGGCACTGGGTCGAAGAACACGACAACCACATAATACAGTCAATTGTTGTTCGAACATACGTAAAACCAAATAATACTGGAAAAATGAATGCCAACATAGACCCATGAATACATTCTGGTCTATTAAGGTAATAGTAGTAGTAGTTATGAGGATAACAAATTGTACAGAGGAATAAAGACAACAACGACAACACTGTATTGAATTTGGATAGAGGTGGTGGTGGTGGTGCCGTGGTGGTCAGCTAAGACGAATAAGAATCGACATCTGCACTACAAACCAAACCACATAGAAACATTTTTGAAAAACTAATTTTTTGATTTTATTAGGTCATGTCTGTCATCACTGACTATATAAAATTATGTGATGAGGGAATGATTTAGGGTTGAGAAGAAGAACGTGTAACTTTATGAAACACAACAACTACTATTGCAGGGGAATTAATGGGAAGGAAAGACCCATTTCATAATATGAGGTGCCCACAGCAATAAGAGCAGGTGCTATGATCGCTGTGGGCCTCACTGATATACTGCACCAGGTTCATGTCGACGACCATGCCATTAATTGCTTAGTTTCTTACACAGTACTGAGTATTTATCAGAAATAAGAACTATATAACTAATAACCAACACATTACTTCGTAATTATTGGGATCCAAAGAAACAGAAAAGTCATTGTATGATATATTGATCATACCGTTGAAACCAAAAATATTTATATAAATATTTATATCAGCGTTTGTGTTTATAATATCATCTTTGAAATGATTGTTATTGACGAACTGATCAGTGGAGTTTTGTTGTCTCTACAGGGCGAAAATGTCATTACATCTTAAATCTCAACTCTCAAGCCTTGTTTGACAGATCCATCCAGATAATAAGATACCTAGCTAAGAAATGATTGTGCTCAAGAAGATAATTGAAACATAAGCACAAGTATGATAATGGTCCTTTGGACATGGTTAGCATGTCATTCGGATAATATTTAAAAAGTTATTTTTTAACTTCTAGAAATAAAAATATCAGAAATTAGTATTGATATATAATTTTAGAATGATTTATAGAAGTTAAAAAAATTTAACTTTTTATGAAGCAAAATATTTTTGTTTCTGATTTCTGCTTCTGGTATTCAAACAGCCTATTACACTTATCTGATACTTAGGACCAGCGACAACCTATAACCTATAGGGGTTTTTGGTCCCGTATATAACCTATGTTGGCTCCACCGGTGATCGGAATCCATAGCCTATATAACCATAGAAGCTACACACAAAAGTTGCACACATCTTGACCCTGTTTAGTGGGTATATGGGGGGATATCAAAAGGTTCATCCTAACATGGCTTTCAAGTTTCAACAGTGGAATTTGATGGATACTAACAACCACAAGTAATTACAAAAAAGTAACTACAAAAAAAACAAACCCCCTAGAGTGCAATTTTCTGTATAGATTCATAATCAAAACGAATGATGAAATTTTCAGACCGACCCATAATCAAATTCTGTCTAATCTACATACTATTTTTGGTCCATTTCTCGGAATCTATCAACTTTTTTTTTTATATATACCAAATTTCCACTACATCAAATTTTACCTCTTTATTTTTGAACCAATACACTTCATAAAGTTCTGGCAGATAAATTTTGCATCAATCTTTACTTCTCAGCCAATAATTTACAAAATAAAGTCTTTTTCAATAAAATGGGTACTACTGAGAAATTTTTAGTTATAAATTCAATATCCAATGATAGAAAGAAAAGAAGAGTTGTATTCGAATAGTAGTAGCTAGAGAAAAGAAATTTGTTATGGGGTCATCTTCAGTTAATGATACCTACATTATGGAAGAAGGACAACAGCTTGATCATGTTATCGGTGACCGGAATGTAGCCGAACGATCAAGAATGTTGCTCAATGCTCCTGACCCACCGGGTTTATGTTCGGAGTTTGTTGGTTCGATAAAAGAGATTGTTAACTTGCCTAATGGAAACAAGTCTTATAGTAGTAGTAAGAAGAAACCAGAACTTAAACAACATGTTGGTTCTGTTTTGCGTGGTTTGTTTCCGATACTTAGTTGGGGACGGAGTTATACGTTATCGAAGTTTAAAAGCGATTTAATGTCTGGTTTAACACTAGCAAGTTTAAGTATTCCACAGGTGAGGTGCAGAAATATTTTGAAGTTTGATCAGTTTATATGTAATCATTTCAGTATTTGTGTTTAACTTGTAAATTCTATTGCAGAGTATTGGTTATGCGAATTTAGCGAAGCTCGATCCTCAATATGGTCTATGTAAGTTCTTTTTTAGTACTTCATTTGGTCTTCTTTTTTTTGGGGTAGTTACTGATATTTAAGGTTGTCGCTTGGTACTAGACACAAATGTTGTTCCACCTTTGGTTTACGCGCTAATGGGAAGTTCGAGAGAGATAGCGATCGGACCGGTAGCAGTTGTTTCGCTCTTATTATCATCCATGGTTCAGAAAATAATTGATCCAGCAGAGGATCCAACTGGTTACAAGAAATTTGTTTTCACTGTGACTCTTTTTGCTGGTACATTTCAAGCTGCTTTCGGATTGTTTAGGTGAGTTCAGTTTTTTTAAGGACTGGAAATTTGGAATTAGAAGCTTTACAGTTCGATTATTTTCATCAAATTAATCCTCTATTTTTCGTGTACAGGCTGGGTTTTTTGATAGATTTTCTTTCACATTCTGCCATTGTTGGGTTCATGGGAGGTGCAGCTATTGTTATTGGCTTACAGCAACTAAAAGGACTACTTGGATTCACTCACTTCACAAATAATACTGATGTTATCTCCGTCGTTCGTACAGTTTGGCGATCATTTCACGATCCAGTAAGTAATTTTCAGAATATGTGCACGAGGGAGTGTAAGACTTTTAGGTAGTGTTCTGTATTCTTTGTCTGGAAGGTAAGCGGTATTGTCAATATGCTGCTGAATGGTGGGTGCAATGAGACCCTAGAACAGCTTTTCTTCGCCAGCTGAAGTAACAGTTTTTCATACCAATGAGTCAATTGCAACCCCGCCTAGGATGCGTTTTGCCGTTTGTGTGTCCACACTAGGCCAGATCCCGGGTTTCGTAATTCGCAGCATTACAGTACCGGTTACAACTCTTAGGCAGTTATATCCAAACTGAACCTCAGTGCATAGACACTCTAGGCTTATTCCTTCAGAATTTTCATAATTGTTGTTTCATATTCTGTTTTTAAAAGTAATTTCTAACACTCTTTGTCATTCTGCTTTTGTTTGTAACAGTGGAGTCCTCATAACTTTATCCTGGGTTGCTCATTTCTAATTTTCATCTTATTTGCAAGATTTTTGGTAAGCAATTTTCGGCACCGTTATTTTTTTCATTTCTCTTCAATCCAATAGTCCAATTTGAGTTATCCAATTCTCAAATTGAATATCAGTAGCACAGTGTATAACCCCATTACTTGAATATGAATATGTCAGGGTAGGAGGAACAAAAAACTATTCTGGTTACCAGCAATTGCTCCACTCATATCTGTAATTTTATCAACTCTAATAGTTTATCTATCAAGAGCTGATAAACATGGAGTTCGCATAGTAAAACATATTGATAGAGGGTTGAATCCAAGTTCAGCTAAGCAATTACAGTTCAGTGGCCCTCATGTTGGAGAAGCGGCAAAAACCGGGTTAATATGCGCTATCATCGCTCTCACCGTACGTATGCAGCAAAAAAAAACTTGTGTTATGAAAGGGATACCAAACAATGCTAGTTTGATTCACTAACTGTATCTTTCCACGGTGACTGTCAGGAGGCTGTTGCCGTTGGCCGATCTTTCGCGGGGATTAAAGGTTACCATATTGATGGGAATAAAGAAATGGTTGCGATAGGCTTCACAAACATTTTAGGATCCTTAACTTCTTGTTATGTTGCAACAGGTGAGTTTAATGTTTTTCCGGTGTTCTTGAAGTATTGCTGATTTAAAATAAATTTCATGGGCATTGACTGACTAGTGATGCATTGGGCTGACTTATGCAGGTTCGTTCTCAAGAACAGCCGTAAATTTTAGCGCTGGTTGCGAAACAGCTATATCCAATGTTGTTATGGCGCTTACAGTGATCTTAGCATTGGAGTTTTTTACAAGGCTTTTATATTACACTCCTACTGCCATTCTTGCTTCAATCATACTGTCTGCTTTACCCGGATTGATTGATATTAACGGAGCTCGTAATATCTATAAAATTGATAAATATGACTTTCTTGCTTGCTTTGGAACATTCCTTGGAGTGTTATTTGCATCAGTGGAAATCGGTCTTCTCATAGCGGTAATTCTTTGCTTGCTACGGAAAAAATTAGCTATCTGTTTCGTATTTTCTTGTACGTCTATCTGATATTTTTTCGAATGTGGGTTTAAAACTTAAGGTCATGGCAGGTAACGATATCATTTTCGAGGATCATACTGAACTCCATTCGCCCCGGAATCAACAGTCTTGGACAACTCCCTGGAACCAATAACTTCTGCAGCACTAATCAATTTCCAATGTCCATTAAAATTCCTGGTGTCTTAATACTTAGAGTTGAATCCTCGTATCTTGGTTTCGCCAATGCAAGTTATGTCAGAGAAAGGTACACTGTAAATACACGACTACACAAGTAATGGTTCTAAAAAAGGTTTCGACGTTCATTTCGTTAACCTGGTGCATTTTGAATAGGATTCTAAGATGGGTAACAGAAGAAGAAAATGAAGAATCAAAGGAAAATGCAAGGACTCTTCAAGTAGTAGTACTAGACATGACCAGTAAGTTTCTTCTATTTCACTTATCTGCCTTAAACTTTATTTTCTTTTTGATTGCTGAGCTAACTTGTTTCCGGCAAACAGATGTGTTGAACATAGACACCTCCGGGCTCCATGCGTTAGAAGAATTACACAAGGAGCTGGTGTCATTTGATTTGCAGGTACTTAAAAGATTTTTCTTCAATTCTTCTGTTAAAAAGTTTGAATCCAATTAGGTCTTTCAATCAACTGTTTCGTGGTTGTGTTTACGTGCAGTTGGCAATAGCAAGCCCTACATGGAAAGTAATGCACAAGCTGAAGCTATCAAAATTTGTGGACATAATTGGAAGTGGATGGATTTTTCTTACAGTCAGTGAAGCTGTGGATGCATATATTGGCCCTAAGATGGTTATTAGTCTTCCGTGTTAAAATTAGACAGCCTAGCTAGGCCTTACGATGATGATTAAGCTTGTATTACCGCTGTTTATTGTACGTAATTCCTAGTTAGCATAGTAGTACATACAATTATTCAAAAACAGATATATCCATGACTCTAATTTTGTTCAATAGGCTGCTGCGCCTAAGAAATTGAGTAAAGCTAGTTTGTCTTATAGTTGCTCTAGCTTTGCTGCTGGAATGTTTACTTTCTGTTACTTTTTTTGCGATAGGAAAGGCGATAGATAGACAGATTACATTTGAATTTGATACATGAGATCGCTGCACTTGCACAGCAGCATGAACCGCAGTTATGACATTAACCAGAAGTGGTTGCATATACATACACATCACCTTTCAATAATTGCCAGAGTACTATTTTGGTCCCCCTAAGTACCCATTCAGCAGCCGCGAGTAGGGCAGGGACCAATAGGCCATTGCTTTGGCTTGGTTCGCATCCTCACTCCTAGTGGAGAAGTCCTTAGCTGTAATACAATTATACTTACAAAGTAGAGGTATGATCAAATACCACTTGCACTCAACTTTTCAGACATGGTACACCACAGTACCAGGTTTGCAATCCATATTCTCATTGTTGGATACAGTGGTGCTGCATCTAGTCAAAAAAAAATACAGTGGTGCTGCTTTATGGAGTAAAGTAGAGTTGACATTTTGTCCACAACTTGACGACTGCAACTGACCCCCTTATTATGTGATGGAGGGGCTAAGTTCAAAATATTGCGATTAATCCAGACGCTGGCTGTGAAAACTGGCTCCACTGGGCACATGATTCCCATATTTTGATTAATGTAACCGTTAGTATTTGGATACCAGAAGCATAAATCAGTCACTGAAAAAAAAAAAAAAATCTTCATAAAAAAGAAGTCAGGGGACGAAATCAGGGCCGGACTTCCCCTAGTCTGTGAAGGACTGGTACGAGTAATCTTAAGGTCAGAGTTCGAACCTCTCTGACCGCCTCCATCCGATTTTTCTACTTTAATATAACACGCTGCTCGCACATCTACGGACTACGATTCAATTTTCTGAAAGGGGAGAAAAATATGGGCGCTGAAGATGAAAAATTGGAGGTGAAACTAGAGGAAGAAGAGCAATCACGTCCCAACCGAAACCTTAATCCCAATTCCATTACTCAAGATCAGTTCTTATCCTGGAAGCGACACAAGGTAATGCAATTTTTCGTTCTTTTGAGGGTTTTTGTTAAGATATCTTCTGTGATTATATTAGGCTTAGGGTTTATAAAGTGAACATTTAGTAATTGAAGATTTTAGGTGATTAGGGTTGGAATTGTCTGGGAAACTTAGGTCAGAAATTTAGTTGGGGTTTTCCTTCAAATAAGATGAGCTGGTTAGATTGTTAATTGATTAATGAAGGCATGATAGTTCTGCAAGATTGATAAGTAGATGAAAAACCAGTCTTTTTTGTCTGAGGGATTGGGCAAATGGAGTTGCATTCTGTTTGAATTGTTTCTCATGAGCAGAGAAATCTTTTGAGAGTGACTAATTAGTTTAATTTTGTGTTTGCATATGTAGGAAGTTGGTGATTCTTCAAGAAAAGAAGAAGCTGCTAGAAAGCGAGCAGAAGATGTTATTGCAGGAACAGTACCAATGATTGGCCGGGAACTCTTTTTGCATGAACCTTGGGTATTTGACAACTCGCTGTATTAATCCAGGTTTGTCAAGGAAATTTCAATCTATTTCTTGACTTTTTCACTTAATGATTACTTATTTTCCCCATTAGAACTTTGATAAGTACTCGGTGATGAAAGGAAGCACAAAATGTGTGAATTTACATCAAATCATCGGGTCAAATCATTATGACATTGTCATCTTTTTCATTTACCTGGGATGTATTGAATAATTTACTGAAGCAAAAACCATAAACAGAAATGACGTGGTTGTAGGTGATATTGGCTATTAATTTTGCAGGATTTCCAGTATTTTCCCTTGACTTCACTGTTTTTTTGATTTTTGTGTGAATGCACTAACAGACAATCTGATCATTAAAAAGATTAATTCAGTGTTTTGCTTAGAAGGGACATTAGTCCTCCTGTTATTCACTATGCTTATTTTTGCACTACTAAAGTAAGGGTATCCGTTCAACATAATTTATGGTTTTCTTCATAAATTTTAATTTTGTATCCTGTTTGTTGATTTCCAGATATTGTGCAGGAAAGTTAATTGTGCAAATCTCATTTGATGGGTTCTTAGCTGTATGTAAACTGTGTTGCTAAACAAGGTTTCATTTTCTGTTTCTTGTTTCTCTCTTCTTCTTTTCTGGCATGATATAACCTTATGGAACCTCTGGGATTCTGTACTTAAAATTAGGAAACAGTAATGCACCAGATATAGTAAAACTGAGAAATCCACATTCTTTGGGTTTTCATTTATTTGTGCTACCCTGATGTATGATTATCCTTCTGATAAATTGCAAAGTTTCTTAATTTGATTTTTTTTTAGTTTACTGTTTTGTTTATTAAAGAATGAGAAATCTTCCTGTATGTGATGTTTTCTTTTCTAGAAAATTCTTTTCTAGGAAGAAATGAACTATACAACACAACTTAAATTGGCGAATTGCATTGATTGAAATCAATACCAGCAAAATATTTAGCAAGACCCCCTTATGTTTCTCAGAATGGGTGATCATTTTACTACTGCCATGATAAAAGAAGACCCCTGAAAGAGGGTCTTTGTTACTAATCATGGTATGAACACACTTTCTGCCTCCTGGGTAGAATAGATTAGTAGAATTCACATGGCATAGTTGGGTTTCAAAATTTTGTTTTTTGAGAACACTATGTCTTTAGTTCCCTTCTTCCTCAGGTTTGACAAATTCAGCATCGTTATTTCATGTTATTGTCTGTTTCTCATTTCAGTATTAAATGAAAGTGCTTGTTTTAGGAACTTGTTAAGTGGTTGTTTTTTGTTACCCTGTGCTGCAGAAAAGATCAATTTGTCTGTCTTTCACCTGTTAATATTGTTACAAACCCGTTTTTATTTGATTTATCTTGTTAAATTCTCTTTATCTAGTTATAAACTATAGGGCAATCTGTAGAGAAAACGAACCTTTCCAACGATATTCCTTGTATAGGGTAGTACTCCTTGGCATCCAAGACTTGAATTAAGTGGGGGTTTCTTACTTTGCCCTTCGATTGATATCAACGTCTTATTGCTTCTACTTCTTTTCACAACTGGTGGAGACCTTTGACTGAAACAGCTGAATACATCAGGGAGGCTCGATTATTTTATGACAAACATAAATAGGAGAAGGACAAGATAAATGTAGATGTAGAAAGGAGGACACTTGCCCCCCCTCTCTTTGAAGTGTTACTGAAGGAGAAGGACAAGATAAAAGGAAAGGTAAAAAGAAGGAAAACAAGAAGAAAGGAGGACACTTGTTCCCCCTCTCTTTGATGATGAAAGGTATTCCAGAAGGCGTGACCCCTAGGTTACCAAGTGATGGAGGGGAATTACTATTTGGATATAAAGACTCATAGACCAAGGTCATCTATTCCACTGAGGTAATAATTTGAATCTTTTGGTTAAGGAGCAGGAGTTGATAGATGCGAGGGTGAAGCTAGACTCGATGAAGGCTGTAGATGTAGTCTTTGATCCATACAAGGAAGACCGTGTTGAAGGACATATTGTAATCAGGTCCGAGCTATGTTTGTACTTTGGACCGTTGTGGCACCCCACAAGATATATCTTGTACAATGGATCAAGGGTGATGCAACAACACGGTTATGTGAAAGACGAACCAAAGCATCACATTCTTCAACAATTTGTCGTGGATAAAGACGAGTGCGAGTCTACTAAAGACTCTCTCAAGGTAGTTCACACATATAGGCCATCAGTTAAGTATTGGAACGACAAGCGTACACTTATGCTGGGCGTTGGGAAACCTGTGACCCGAGGTGATGAAGTATCTCCGGGGTATATGGAGTGGTACCGGAAAGTCTCTCATCTTCGTGTGATCCGAGAGGATAAAAGAAAGGGTTAGACTTTCTATGCTTGTATCATCAAAGACAAACCATCTGGTTATGAAAGACTGGTACGTATTATTCTTTTCTCTTGATTTAAATATTAAATCTCAATGTTACAAGTATTAGTTATTTGATTTTGTGGCATGAAAACAGAAAAATCGGTTTGTGTTTTTGGGCAAGAAGATGGTCGCATGTATCAAGTCGGGAGTGCTTTTGTCAGTGGAGAAGCAAATGAAGCACAAAGACCTAGTTGATAATATTGAAAATGAAGCTTATGCCATTCAGTTGGGGAAAAACAAGTTCACAAGCCGAAGTTGAAGCCAAGATCGAAGGCCAAAAGAGATCGGGGTTCCTCAAGCGCCACAAATGAGGAGAATGTCGCTGATCCCCAAGGTGGTGAAGATGATGGTGACAATGCTGGTTGTGGTCGTGGTAAGCGAGGCCGAGGATAGTTGTCTAATCCTTTATGATTCTATGCTTTTGGTAGACATTGCGTGGTATTATCTTTCGGATTATTTTGTTTTGAAAGGTTGTTTGGGATTTTAAGTTCTTATATTATGTTTATGACTCATGAATGGTTATTTTTAAAACATATGAGTGAGTTTTCTTTATGGATTATGAATGGCTTCATGTTATCGTTTTGAATTTTTCTTATAATCGGTAAATAAATTGTATCATTTGCTACCGATTAACAATCATCGGTAGAAAAGTTAATTTTCTATCTACCGATTATACCATTGAAATTTGATGGAGGAGTTGTGCTGTTTTCTGGATTTTAATCGGTATTAAGTATGTATCATTTTCTACCGATTATATGTAATCGGTAGCTCTTTTTTTCCCCTTCAATCTACCGATTAATCCGTTGAAAAAGATTTGGGTTTTCTGGTGGTTTTTGGTTTTTAATCGGTAGTAAATAATCTTCATTTTCTATCGATTGAGGGAATCGGTAGCAAAGTTATTTATTTGTGTACCGATTAAAATATTGAAATTTACTTGGGTTTTTGTGATTTTTTTGCTTTTACTCGGTAGATAAGGAACCAATTTATCGACCGATTATACCATTGAGACAACCTTTTGGGTTTATGATTTTTTTATCACAATCGATAGATAGTATGCATCATTTGCTACCGATTTCACTTAATCGGTAGACATTGTAGACCCGTGACTACCGATTACACTTAACTTTCATATTTTTGGACCACATTATTTTTACACTCCTGTTACACTTCGCCCCAATGACTATTTTTTAAAAAGAAAGAGACGTTAGGACTCTAATCTATATAAGTAGGGTATCTTAATTTTCATACACACACAATATTATATTTTTTTCTCCAATATCAAAGCAATAATCTTCAAAATAATTGTTGATCCATACATTGTTAGTACTACAAAGTACACAGTAGAAGAAGATTTATCTCTATGTAGGCGCTATGTGCAATTCTATTCGAGACGGGAAGAAGAACGATTTCAAAATGGTGTAATGAGTATGAGTTATTTAGAGAGAATTCACGAACAATTCTGCATTGACACCGGTAACCCCAATAACTGTAATATAGTTGATCTTTTCGGTCGATGTGTTTACATAGGCAAAGCAGTTGATCCATTCATGAATTTAACTTATCTTGTCAATTGTTATCGATTGAGAGGTGAAACTAATGATGAAGTTATAGCAAGATCTCTCGAGGAATAGCTACGATGAAAATGATCAAATTTCTGGTACGAAGCTCATTTTAACATCCTTAAGGAGATTGACATATTCAACCCGTTTAAGGTTCATCCATGCCGCTTAAGGTGAATCACGGAATAATGACCATGGATGTATAATCAGACGTCATATTGTTCTATTATCTACCGATTATAGTCTTTGTAGTAAGTTTTTGAAGATACTAGCCGTTAAGTCTCTCTCTATGTTGGGGAAAATGGTTTGTTGTGTTTGAGTAATAGTTGTAATCGGTAGTTAAAGTATGCTATTATCTACCGATTATTGTTTACATTTATGACTATTGATAGTTGACGAAGTTGTGCAATTATTTAGAATGAAAGTACAATCAACGACTAGTTTTTGATATTATCCTATAAATACACCAATTTTCTCAACCAAATACTACACCTACTTTCATACACTCTACAAAGTTCATTTAATCGCTTTTTGTACTTCAATTCATACCTCTACTTGCAAGCATGACAACATTTGACTCAGCTGAAGATTTGGCTATAACCAAAACATGGTATAATGAAACCCTACGTGAAGATGTCATAGCTGGAAGGGTTGCACTCGAAACCTTTTGGGGGATGATCTACATCACATATGTGCGAGATTATGGAAATCCAAAGCAAAGATCTCTTGAACAAATCACGATATGTACCAACTTATCCGAATAGGGATAGCTTATTATATAATTATACAACAACAGATCTTTAACCACGTCCATTTAGGCTTGTCGATCCAACAATTTGTAAGTATCTTTTACATAAGCTAAGTTCTAAGATCTTCCAATAATAACATAGTAAACTTGATGAATTATGTTTTTTTTTTTCTATGCTTGTGTAGGAGGATCTCGTAAAAACGCACTACTATCAGGAAAAAGGAGAAGAATTCACATTTGTTGAAAGCTATGAGTTCATTAAGCCCAAAGTGTACTCTCAGAAGTAATTGTGTAACTTTATCTACCGATTTTGAGAAATTTTCAAATATTTTGTCAGAGTTTGGTTGTAGTCGAAAGTAATTGTTTAACTTTATCTACCGATTCTAAGAAATTTTCAAATATATTCTCAGAGTTTGGTTGTAATCAGAAGTAAATGTTTATCTTAATATATCGATTCTGGGATTTTTACTTGTTTTTGTCAGAAAATAATATAATCGGTAGATAGACCTTATCTAAATACTACAAATTATACTAGGTTCATTTTACTCAACCTTCTGGCGGAAATACAATTATAATCGGTAGATAATGTAAACCCCTGCCTACCGATTATAATTGTATGACTAAATTCTACATTTTCAAAATTTAGACTAATTTATTTTTGGGGTTGCTATGACAATTCGTAGATAATGGATTCGCTTCAACTACCTATTGTGGTAGTAGAAAATTCTACATTTACAAAATTTGGAAAAATTTATTTTTGGGACTGCTAGGACAATCAGTAGGTAAATTATCCGCCTAAACTACCGATTGTGATAGTACACAAATTCAACATTTTAACATTTTCGAAATCTTGGAGCAAATATTTTTGGGGCTACTAATATAATCGGTAGATAAATAGGTTACACATAAAATTGGAGATTGGGGAAAAATTCTATTTGGGGCTTATTCATTACAATCGGTAGTAAATGATCTCATCGAAATTTTCGATTGTAATGAATTTCAGTGCAAATAGTACAATCGATAGATAATATAGTACCTTATCTACCGATTCTGGGACGTCGACGGTACAAAATCATCACTTAGGTCTTCTTCATTTTCTAATATTATAATCTATAACCTATATTAACTAATTAATCAATATTAATACTAATTAATTAAGAATAAATTAACCATTACAAAAGATAGATGGATAAAAGATAAAAAAAAAATATTTTATAATCACCCTATTTTATTTTATATGTAACCCAAAATAGTTCTTATCGGTTCTAAAAAAATAAAGTTAATTTTTTCACATATTTTCATGAATTACACTTTGAGGACTTTTTCAAAGTTTCTTTGAGAATTAAAAAAGTAAAATTAAGAAGAATTTCTTCCAAAGTTGGACAAATTACTCATTGTTTATTGCACTTTATGTACACCCTATTCCCTCCAGGCTAACCCATTACCCATGTTTCGTATTAGTCGATTAGTTTTGGATCTCTGATTGACACTCACCAACAATTTTAATTAGAGAAATTCTCTCCCAAAAATTCATTGGATCGAGCTCGAAAATCTACATCAAAATAGAGCCCCAAAAATTCTCCTTCTTTTTTCCATCTCCCGCTCACACCAACTCAAAATCAGGTCCAAATAACAGAAACCTTTCTATCCCAAATATTCAGCAAATCGAGCTCCAACAATTCCCCCTATTTTTTCATCTCCCGCTCCCAAATTTTGGTTTTAAAATCTTTTGAAACATTAAGATTATAAAAGGGGCCTTGAACACAAGGGTTTTCATCGTCTTTGAACAAGATTTTTTTTTTGTTAAGGTACTTTCATCGATCCCTTAATTTGTTTTTAATCTTTACATACTAGGGTTTCTGATTTTCTTTTTGTTTAACAATAGATTGTTATTTAATGTATGATTTTGGGGGTTTACTTCTTCTGCCTATTACCAGTTATATGATTTTTTTTTCGTGTGTTGTTCTCTTGTTATTTCTTCTAATAGATTAAGTTTGCTGGTTTTTCATATTAATTTTATAGATGTTTGATTAAATTTTGAATAGAGATTATAGATAGATATATTCAGAAGAAGAAAATAATATTCAGTTTTTTCTTAGATTTCTTAGATTGGGGTGGTACTGGTAGTAGCTCTACTTGTGGATCCACATGTATTTGTTCAACTCCTCAGAGTGAGATTCTTTTCGTTTTTGTTATGCACTATCTATCCACCTAAGCTTATGTATTAGGCTGTACCATGTCTTGTCCTGGTAGGTCGTCATTTAACACTGCATTTATCCTTCTGATATAGGTACTTGAATCATCACTCGACGTGGCCGTGGATTGGGTTTTACTTGCGGCTATGCAATCTACAGGTAGCTGATTTTATGTAAAGTGTCCTGAAGCTGATGCTATTACTATTACTTGTAGCTGATTTTACTTTTTTTTTCTTGTTCAAAAAGTAATGCCATCTACGGGTAACTGATTTATGTTATCTGTAAAGAGAAGAATACTTCTAACTGATGAATCTGTTTGCATACAAGTGTCAATGGATCAAAAAATGCGAGCTAGTGTCTTTAAGTCTTTTGGAATGTTACACAACCTCGAACTTGGTGCGCAACGTGAGGCTTTTCTTGAGCAGGTGTGTGATGTTGATTGTAATTACCACCAAAAACTGTTGAAATTGTTTGTGGAAATAAATAATATATGGAAAAATCTTTTCGATGTGCATGGTAGGCTCATCTCCTTTACCTCACATAGAGAGAGTATGTAAGCATATGCACAGAAAAGAAGTGTAGTTTAATTGACTAAATTATCAAGAGAACGTTCTTTTCTTTTTGTTAGTGTGCACTTGCTATCAATAATGCTCCTCTTTGATATATATTTGTAGTCTCTATGTTCCCAATACGATCTTTCAGTAAACCATTTCAAAGTCTTAAGGCATAACGCTTTTCTGGTGCATGTGGCACTCCCACGCTTGATTCTCCATGTCCAGGATGAGGATTTAGCTATCCGACATGCTTGTCGGGTATTTTTATTTTTTGTTGCATAGATCTGCTTGGATAATCATTTCAACATTTACCTGGTTTTTCTGTACATGAACTTTATGTTGGATCTCTTAAATTCCAGTTCATGATTCTTATATACCGCAATGCAAATAGTTTTAGACCATTGCCTCTTTTAGTTTCTAATCATTGGGTTTATTTTGACGTGGAATAGAGGACACTAACAACACTAGTACGTGAATATTTTGATTGGCCACAATTGAACCACACTCTAGAAGTCAGCATAAATGTAATATGGTAAATTACTTTGTCTATCCTACATAGTAGAAATTATTGCACTTTTTTAACGACATTGAATTTGGCTACTTCTATATGAGCATGAATGGGGATAATTTTCTTTTGCTGTTGTATGTTCTTAAAGGACTTGTGAAATATGATATATTATGTATCCTACTTCCTAGTGTCTACTCAAAATGGAAAAAAGAATGAAAAAACCTAGTTTGTTCTTTATGATCACAGATCTGCTCCTCTCATTGCAGGCAATAACTTGTTTCCCTTGTGCTTGTGGACAGTAATGCTTACAAGAAAATCACATCAGTAGACTTCAAGCACTTGGCAGAAACACTGTCTCAGCCTCTGTTTTATGCTTATCTTCTCAGATACTACTTACTGCATCAAAAACTGCTAGGTGATTCAGCTCTCAATTTCTCAAAGAGAAAGTGGATTCAAAGAGACCCAAATCCGGTGCCTTCTTTCTTCTTCTTCTACTTCTACATTATTCTCTTCTTCTTCTATGATGGATGAACATCAAAGAGGAGTGCTATTAGAATGTGCATCAAAATATCCAATTCCCAAAGGTGTGAAGATATCATATGGAACTGCTGGATTTAGAGCAGATGCATCAAATTTATCATCAACTGTATTTAGAGTTGGGGTATTAGTAGCTCTAAGATCATTAAAAACTAAATCTGTAATTGGATTGTTGATTACTGCTTCACATAATCAGATTTCAGATAATGGTGTGAAATTGCTGATCCAAGTGGTGGTATGTTGACACAAGAATGGGAACCTTTTGCTGATTTACTTGCTAATGCTCCTGATCCACAAAATCTTGTTAAGTTGATCTCAGAGTTTGCAAACAAAGAGAACATTTCTTTTGGAGGAGTTTATTCTGCAGAGGTTCTCTTGGGAAGAGACACAAGACCAAGTGGTGAATCTCTTCTTGAAGCTGCAAGACAAGGAATTAATTCTGTATTTGGCGCCGCAGCAACTGATATGGGAATTCTTACTACACCACAACTCCATTGGATGGTTCGTTATAGAAATATGGGCAAAAGTTCATTAGAAACTGATTATTTCAAACAACTCTCCAACTCTTTTAGGTGCCTAATGGATTATATACCCGGGGAAATGACCACATCTGAGATGGATGAATTGATAGTGGATGGAGCTAATGGAGTAGGTGGAGAAAAACTTGAAGTGGTCAAAAAATCTTTGAGCAGTTTGGTAATTCAGGTCCGTAATTCGGGTAGGGAAGGAGAAGGTGTTCTAAACCATGGAGTTGGTGCTGATTTTGTGCAGAAGGAGAAGATTGTTCCATCTGGATTTGGTCAGGTTGATGTGGGAAAGAGGTGTGCAAGTTTAGATGGAGATGCTGATCGGCTTGTTTATTTCCACGTGCTACCTGGAAGTAACAACAAGATTGAACTTGTTGATGGAGATAAGATACTATCACTTTTTGCTTTATTCATCAAGCAGCAATTGACTATTTTAAACAAGGAAGATGGCCATCAGGTACACCTTGGCATTGTCCAGACAGCCTATGCGAATGGGGCATCCACAGATTACCTTAAGAAGTTGGGTCTAGAAGTTGCACTTACCCCAACAGGTGTGAAATATTTGCATGAGAAGGCTTATGATTATGATATTGGAATATATTTTGAAGCAAATGGACACGGAACAATCTTGTTCTCTGCAAGTTTCTTGTCTTGGTTGGAAACAAGAAATAAAGAGCTTGCTTCTACATCTGAAGGTTTAGAACAGCAACTTTCAGTTAAGAGGCTATTGGCAGTTAGTGAATTGATCAATCAGGCAGTTGGGGATGCTTTGAGTGGGGTGCTTCTGGTGGAGGTCATCTTACGGCATATGGGATGGTCAATCCAGAGGTGGAGTGAGCTTTATCAGGACCTACCCAGTAGGCAACTCAAGGTTAAAGTCATGGACAGAACTGCGGTTATTACAGCAAATGCAGAAACTGAGGTAGTGAAACCTACAGGTCTTCAAGAAGCAATAAACTGTGAAGTTGCTAAGTACACTATGGGAAGATCATTTATACGGCCATCAGGTACCGAGGACGTCATACGTGTATATGCAGAGGCATCAACACAAGAAGAAGCTGATAACTTGGCCAAATCTGTGGCCCAGCATGTCGATCGTTTTCTTGGATTTGGCAGCAGCTAATTTTTTTCATTCCAAACTCATTTGTTTTGCAATGTTATTGTTTCTTAATATCATGAGGTATTTTCTGTAACTTAAAGTTGACTGATAATAGTTTTAACCATGCCAAGTTTGAGAGTTTTTTATCTTTGGTTCTAGTTATTTGCAATATAATCTGTTTTCGATAAAAAAATAAAAATAAATAATTGTGCAAGATTGATAAGTAGAAGAAAAACTAGGTTTTTTATCTGAGCTATCGGACAATGGAGTTGTATTCTAATTAATATGTTTCTCATGAGCAGAAATCTTGAGAGTGACTGACTAGTTTATTAGTTTTGTGTTTGCATATGTAGGAAGATGGTGATTCATAAAGAAAAGCAGAAGCTGCTAGAAAGTGTGCATAAGATGTTATTGCAGTAACAGTAACAATGAATGGCCGGGAACTCTTTTTGCATGAACCTTGGGTGTTTGACAACTCTCGATGTTAATCCAGGTATGTGAGGGAAATTTATTTGTTCCTCTTTATGGCATTTCATCTACTTGAGATGTATTGCTTGAATACTTTACTGAAGCAAAAACTGTAAACTGCAGTGACGCGGTTATAGACTTGTAGGTGATATTGGTTAACTATTTTTCTTTTTTGATTTTGTGTGACTGTAATACAGACAATCTTATAATTGATTTTTAAAAGATTTAAATCAGTTTTTTGCTTAGATTGGCCGTTAGTCCCCCTGTTATGTTAATTTTTTGCACTTCTAACTAGTAAGGGTATTTGTTGAACATAGTTTATGGATTCCTTCATAAAATTTATATTAAATGTCCTGTTTCTTGATTTCCAGGAAACCTAGGAAGGTGAAATGTGTAATCTTATTTGGTGGGTTTTCAGCTGTATGTGAACTGTGTAGTCAAACAAGGTTTCATTTTCTTGTTCTTGTTCCTCTCTTCTTCTATTTTGGCATGATATCACATTATGGAACCTCTGAGATTCTGTAATATAAATTTGGAAACGCATGCAGTAGATGCACCGTAGGAGAATGGCAAAAGTCAAAAGCATGACAAGTTATGACTATTTTTTGCCTGCAGAAGAAGAGACCATAGCTATTTTGCATCTATATGTGAAAAGTGTTTCAAGTTTCTCCAGAGTTTTCTAGAGAATCTGTCTTTGAGATTAGTAGTGGACGCATTGTTTGGCTGTCCAAGGCCGAAATTAGTGGCTAGGTTTTCCATCTGAGAAAGGTGTTAGTTAATTAGTTAGTGAATTTGTTATCTTTTACTGTTCGTCCTGAAAAGACTTGGATATCTCACTGCAGGAAGTTTGATGGAGAGAAACTATAATTTCAATATGAAAAATCAAATCTTTTTCCTTTTCTGCCCAATAAGTTACAAGCCATGCTGCAACTTCCCAGTTTTTATATTGCAAGTCTTGAATGATGGATAGTAGAGTTTTACTGTTGTTTCAAAGTCGGAAAATACTATTTGAACTCCATCTTGGGTATTCAAATTTGTTATTGGCATAAAAACATTCAGATCTCAAGGCACGTTCGGCATCTCATTTTCGCCGCTCAAATTATGACTTCAACCATGCTCGAAGATGGTACACGCAGACGCGGCAGTTGTACGGGACGTGTCCGACTAAGATACGTAGACACGTGAATCAGCACACAGCACCTACTTCCCCGATTTGGATTAATTTTCTTTGAACTCAGTCCAAAAGAAAAGCGTTATTGTTTGTGTCATTTTCTCCTCCATTCTTCTTCTTCTTCTTCTTAATTCAGACTTGTGATTCGAAGATGCTTCTGAGGTTGAGAAGCAATTCATCACATCTCTATTTACTGCTTTCAACCATCATCTCCTTCACTTCTCAGATACACTACATCAACAACAAACCCTAAACCCCAATTAAATTCAACAACACAAGAATCAATCACTCCATCAAAACAACTTCCTTCTCCCATCAAATCGATTAAAAACCCAATTTCGGTTCTCAATTTCCTCAGAGAAAGTGGATTCAGAGATACCCAAGTCAGGTGCCTTCTTTCTTCTTCTGCTTCTACTCCTACATTATTCTCTTCTTCTCATTGAGAAAGATCACTAAAACCAAAAATTAAGGTTTTTCAAGATTTAGGCTTATCAGTTCCTGCTATTAACAGATCAAATAAGTTGATTCGACCCAATATATTGTTATTAACTAAGAAATGTGGTACGTCTGATGACAAAAATCAGAAATTTCTTTTAAGTATTGCAAGACATTTTATGAATAAGTCTGATGGGCTTGATAAGGTTGATGATGATGAGAAGAACGCTGATAAAGAGAGGGATTTGATAAGGAAAGGTCCTATTCACCTCTGGAAACCATTCTAGGAGAAGTTCAAATTCGTTTCATGTGGACATCATTTGGTCTTGGTATGACATGGTTTACATGTTACTGGTTTTCAGAAGAATTCATTTTTCTATTAGCTAAACCATTTCTGACTTTGGATTCGGATTCACATTTTGTTTGTATACAATTAACGGAGGCATTGTTGACGTATCTTGGAGGCATTGTTGACGTATCTTGCAACGGCTTCCATTGCCTGTGCTTATTTTGTGTTTCCTCTGCTTAGTTATCAGTTGTGGAGCTTTTTGATACCCAGCTGTTATAAAGAACAAAGGTTGAAATACAATAGGGTCTTTAGTTTGAGTGGTTTTTCCTTCAGTTTCTTCCTGTGCCTCACTTTTTCATATGTGGTTCCGAATATTTGGCACTTTTTATACTCCATGGGTGCAACATCAACCAATTTGCTCATGATCAAGTTACAACCTAAGATCTATGACTATATTATGTTGACTCTTCGTATTTCGTTGATTTCGTCCATCTGTTCCCAAGTGCCTGTCCTTTTGATCTCTTTGCTAGAACAAAAGGCTCTTTCTTTGGAAAGCTTTACGAACAATCGTCGGTATTTGATGCTTTTTTCTCTTTTCACGGCTGCTCTTTCCACACCTCCGGATATCTGGTGTCATATTGTCGCTTGTTCTGTTCTTTATTCGACCATAGAGTTGGCTATGTTTGTGGCATTGGTTAAACAAGTTCGTGAAGGAGTGGAATGAGGTTGTTTACCGGCTAATCTCCTCCTTCAAGGTAGTTTGCCGACTCATATGCTCTATATGTGATGAAGGGAGAGGTACATTCTGTCGACAAAAAAGAGGAGATTTATCTTGTTCGTTTCCTCATTCTCCCACTGTTTTTTATTTTTGAGCCATTGATAGACTCACTTGTTACTTGGCTATAATCTCATCATGTATTCACAAATTTTGAAGTTCAAATGATTATACTGATATTTAGAAATATTCACAAATTTTTGTGTTCATTGTTATTTGGGTTTGAATTGAGAGCTAAAGAGCGTTTTAGGTGACTCGTTTCGTTCTTATTCAAGATGAAGAATCAGAACGAGGTTTGATTTTTTTTTTTTTTTTTTTGTATTAGGAGTATTGGATAATTGAAAACGTAAATTTAGAGCCATCGATAAATTCAATTGTTACTTGCACTCTGTTTCGACTGGATGCCATACATCACACTGTTATGACTGTTAATCTGATCACCGTATATGCAAAATATGGTCTTCTTTTCATTGTAATTCGAGTAGTTTTTTAAGGGAAGGTATTCTGTATTCTGCTTAGAAGTGCCAGTAGTCCTGTTATATCAACTTCTTAGTTATTACTTATACGACTTACTAGTATGGATAGTCTCTGCATTTATATACTTCTTCTTCATATTTTTATCGTGCTAATTGGTTATTCAGGTATTGGCCAGGGAAGCTCACCATGCAAAAGTTTATTTGGGGGACTTTAGCTGTATGTTTTGTGCGTAGCTAAACAAGGTTCTGTGTTCTCATTCTTGTTCCTCTCTTTTTTCACTCTCTTGGGATCTCGTTTCGATGTCTTACCATGCTTTCCAATATCTTTCAAGTAAATTGCCAACTTTCACAAGAATTCCATTGCTTTGTTAGAGAATGATTTTTTTTTTTAATGAGATATGACTGTAAGAAAATTATTTTTGAAGCGAAAGATGAATGTTACAACCGAAATTACATTGACTGGCATAAGTACATAAAAAAACTAAAAAATAAGATAAATTGTTAGTGAGCCTGCCAAGTTTCTAATGTGGATCTAATCATTACAGCCATGATAATAGAAGACTATATGCCGAGTCCTTGAGTTAGTGACTGTACGAACATGCTTTATGCTACTACCTAGGCTGATTAGGAAAATTCCAATTTCCGTCACCAGTTTCAAAGTTGAAGGCTTTGTTTTCAGTTTCCTTCTTTCCTCATTCCAAACCTGATTGAGATTGGTTTATCAGGAGGTTGTCTATTTATTGGTGCCCATCTGGTAAATTTTTCTCCAAAATTGATTGGTATTCTTATCTTAAAATGCTGTGTAGTTAAAAGGAAGTTGTAGAAGAATCAAACCTGTACAGTAGTGTTTTGTGCACAAGGTAGTACTCTATGGTATCAAAAAGTATGATTTCGGAACAAAAATTCGGTTTCAGCATCTGTTGTTTTTTGTTCTCAGCACAGTTCATGTTTAATAGAATTTTATTTTTTTCTTGTTTGTTTGTTGGTTGGTTGGTTTTGTTTCTTCTTCCAGTCGCTATCAGTTTTTGCATATGAGATGATCTCAAAATAGGGAAAAAGGAAAGACAATTCTTGAGGTTTTGGATTGATTGTCTTGTGAATTAAGTTTAGGGTTGGGGTGAGGTGTCCTTGACTTCATGGAGTTGTATAGTTCAAAGAAGTTTTTGTTGGTCTAGGAATAATCAGAGCAAAAAAAAACATTCACTTGTTTTCTCTTTATAGTTCTTTTATTATTGTTCTTATTTTGAGTTGCTTTTGGAACCCTTTGGAATGGAGTTCTAACCTTGTTTTCTCACTTTTAGGGTTTTGTTATTGTTTTCCCTGGGAGGTGTTGTTTTGAAGCAACTCGACCATGGAGAATAGATTCCCTTTCATTTCATCATCAACAAGTTTGAGCAACTAATGTATTCCTGTCATAGATTTTTGCTTAAGAGGTGTTGTCAATGTTGCCACTGGCCATCCCGCAGCTTACTCCAATCAATGCCTTGCTGACCGTTGTTGCTCGAGTATATCAGCAACCCGAACGGTAGAATTTTCTTTACCATGTATTCCTGTCATAGATTAAGCATCTACCAACCTCGTCATAAGCTTCTAATACTGCACTACTACTATATCTCTCTCTGGAACGAAGCTTAGAAATAGTCAGGTAAACTGATCCTAGTTTATCTGGTCGTTTGATATTCCCATTAGAAAGAAACAACTAATCGATTGCGTTAATTACTTTGTTTCAATGTTAACTTATACCCCGAAACTAACTTAGCACTATTAAATGATGATTGGTAAAACAGTTCAGAAAGAAAGAGAGAATGCCTGCCTGGTGATAAGTTATTACATAATTTAAATAAAAACAGTAATAAAACATTAATATAGGTATTCAGTCTGCCATCAATTGTAGTTTGTCCTCACGATTTCAAGAAACTCTAGTCAGTCACTTGACAGCTTGAAGTGGTTTAAGGCGGAAACACCGCTAAGTCCTTTGGAGTTGCAATGTTCAGTGTAAGCTTCAACTGTGGTATGCTTGTATATAGAGGAATTTTCATGAGCTAGCTCCTCTATAGGACCATATAACCTTGTGGTACTTCCTCTGAAAAAACATGCCACTGATACCCTTGGTCCGACCCGATTAGCAAGTACTCGATGCACGACACTTTTAAGCTTGCCATTGCTGATAAGCTGCTCAAAAGAAAAGAAAATATTACCTAGATCCGTATTCACATAGGAATTTAAGGAGACAAATGAATTACCTGAAGAAAATCGCCGATATTTACTACTAGAGCACCGGGGATAGGCTTGACAGCAACCCAGCAACTGTGATTAAGAATTTGTAGTCCACCAATAGAGTCTTGGAGAAGAATAGTGAAGAAACTTGGGTCTGAATGCTCAGTTGTACCTAGGGTGAGTTCAGGCTGTGGGCATGCCGGATAATAATGACCATTAAGTGTCAAGCATTGAGTGAGGTCCATGGCTTTAAGGTAGTCTTTGTTTATCCCCAGGGCCTCTGAAAATAACTCAGTCAGAGTATCTCCTAGATTCATAATATGTTTCCAGTAATCCACTACTGTATCCCTGTATGAAGAATAAAAAATACTACTAGTAATTATTAAAATACCTACCTGCAAGTAAATATATCCTGTCACTAGTATATTAAAATACCTACCTGCAAGTGTCTGGCAATTCCTCTGGATTGATAGGATCATGAGTTGATAAAAGACAGCGAAGGGAATCCCTCCAGTTAGCAGATCTCGATGTGTAAAGATTAAAATTGCTATCAAACTGCACTTTTCGACTCAGGTCTTTCTGGTACAAGCGTTTTTTTAGCTCTACATCTTCTTGCTCATGAAATCGTTGTACGCCTTGGATCATCTCATTCGTTACACTTATAGGGATTCCATGATTCATCAATTGAAAGAAACCCCAAGTCTCTGATGCTACTCTAACCTTATCAATTATCTCCTTGCGTCGTTCATCCATTCCTTGTAGGTCTATCAGAGGAATCTCAATTTTGTTATCTTGATCATTTTTGAAAGCTAAGTCCTCTGTCAGCTCATCAAGCGTTCTAACAAATATTCTAGGAATCTTTTCAATTCCTGCATCAACTAGCCCTTTGACACCAGCTTTCGTTTCGTCAAAGGCCTTCAACTCTTTGTTTCGATCGTGATGGGGAACTTCTCCGCCGGCTCCAGCAATCTCCATTCTATTGAATAGTGGGTGATGAGAGTTTCTGAAGATATATCTGATTCCACTAACAAGATATATGCTCTGCCCTCCTGTACTACTTCTTTTAATTGAAAGTTGTTTTATGGAACAATCAAAATCTGTTTCAAATGTTTTGTCTCCTCAGTCCTCTCTGACAGTGTTTAAGTATTCACTTGCATCTTTATGGGCTTGCTTCATTATTATTTTGGATCCAGGGGCTTAATAATTTTCTACTAGATCTAGGCATTAATGTAATACCTATCTGTTTAGTTATTGTTTTAGTTTGTTTAGTATTTGAATTTCGTTTGTTATATCATCAAGTTTAGAGAACAATTAGGGTGTTTATTCATTTAACTAGGGTGAACGTGTTTAGTTAAGAGTCCAGGTAGTTTAGCTGGGTTTTGAATTAGTGGGTTAACTTCCTAGTTTGTAGGATCTAAGGTTACATAGGATAATGTCATATCTTTTGTAATCTACTTAAGTTGTTTGAATTAATGAAAGAACTGTCGATTAAGTATCAACATTTTGTGTTATGTGAGATTAAGATTAGTAGCCTACAACTTGGATGCAAGGCTCGTCTATAACCTGAGTTATCTTGAGGTTGGGTTCCTCTGTAAACCTATTTACCATTCTTCTCCTATATTAATATACTATGTTTGTAACAAGTGGTATTATTAGAGTTAGGATATCTTGTATTGTGGGTAGAAGGTTTTGGAATCATTGCTTCCCAGAAAAACTATTATTCTGCTTTATTTGCTCCAGCTTGGTACAAAAATTTAACAATGGATGAAAGAGTTGACAACTTAGAAGAAACTGCTGAAGACCTAAAAAAATCCATGATTACTATGGTTGACAACCAAAAAGTGATTGTGGAAAAACTAACTGATTTTCAGTAAGTTAGCTCTAATGTTTGATGTGATGAAAAGTTCTGCAGAAGGTGATAGAAAACAAACGAAGAGAAGTGGAGAATCTTCTACAAACACTCCTTCAAAACTTAAAGGTGGTGTTAAATTAGTTTTTCCAAGCTTCAAGGGCACAAAAGATCCTACTAGTTGGTTATGTAGAGCTGAGCAGTATTTTTCTCTTCATGAAATTCCCGAAAGTGAACGAGTTTCTTACGCTTCTTATCATCTTGATGATGATGCACAAATCTAGTACCAAATATTGAAGCAAGAGATGATTTACGTCACCTGGGAAGATTTCAAATCAGCGCTCCAAACTCGTTATGGTCCAAATAACTTTCTTGATTTCTTCGGAGAACTTAGTAAGTTGTAGCAAACTGGAAGTTTTGAAGACTATGAAAATCAGTTTGAAAAGTTATTAGCAAAATCTGGTTCACTACCACAAACTAGACAAGTAAGTTTGTGTGTTAGTGGGTTGCGAGAATCGAGTCGAACTGATGTGCAGGCAAATAAACTAGCAGCACTGTCAGAAGCGATTGGTTTGGCACGTTTGTTTGAGGCTTATGATAAGTCACAATTGTTTGTTGTTACTCCAACAACAACTCAAGGAAAGATTCCAATAAGGAAGTTAACTACTATGGAGTTACAAGAACGCAAGAAACAAGAAATTTGCTTCCACTGTGATGAGAAGTTCAAGCCGGGACACCGCTGCAAGAATTTTTTTATGATTACTCCGATCATTCAAGAACTATATGGAGATCATGTCATGGAGACTAACAGTCCATAGCCTTGAGGACAAGGCTTAAGTTAAGGAGGAAGGAGTTGTTGCAATTATTGTTTTAGTTTGTTTTAATTTATTTAGTATTTGAATTTCGTTAGGTATGTCAATAAGTTTAGAGAATAACTAGGGTGTTTACTCATTCAACTAGGGTGAACGTGTTTAGTTAAGAGTCCATGTAGTTCACACTACACGAAATCAGCCTTTTTGTAACGTCGTATTAATGTTACAATGTATATATTATAACACTGAAAAAACGTTGAAAAAGTGGCGTTATATTTAGTGTTACAATAATTTCTCAACAATAATAATCGTTACAATAAAAATGTATTAATTAACGGATGTATCCGTAGGAGAAAATACTCCATCGATTATCTGGTCAACACAAAATTAATGTGTTGACATGTTGTAATGGATAATCGTTACTCCCTCATATCGCAACAGTTAATGTAACATCGACATTGTCTGAAGGTTGAAATCATGCCAATTGTCCTTCTTTGAAACCGCTTTATCAACAATCAATAGATGTTGTTTAGTTGATTGTAACAATTCAGCGTAACAGTTAATGTAACGACGACTTTGTGTGTAACGGTTGACTTTCTGCCAGCTTTCCTTCTTTTTAATGGTTGTAGCAACGACTAACAGACGTTGTTTAGTTGATTGTAACAGTTGGTTGTAACAACTATCATAACGATATAATTCGTAACAACTAACGTGGTTGCAGTTTTCCACGTGTCAATCATTTGTACCATGTGATGTAACGCCTTAAACCGTTGAGGATTGATTGTAACAGTAAGGGATTTGCCAGGTGTCGGTAATTACTAATAGATTTTATAACATTGAATCAATGTAATATACTTAAAAAAAACGTTATTAATTATGTGTTACAACTAAACTCCCATATTTAGACCATGCAATGTAATTCATTTCTGAACCTACAGTGCAATTCATTTCTGAACCTGCAATGCTGAATCTAAAACCCATGATTCATTCTCATTCTGCAATACATACATTTCCATTCTGCAATACATACATTCTCATTCTAGCAGCAGAAGTAATTCATTCATTCTTTAATTCTGGAATCCATATATACAACAACCAATTGAACCAAGATTTATTTCATCATTCATTCACATACCTAAGTATATATCAGTGTAGTTTTTACATGGGTTATTTAACGTTTGGTACCCAGCAAACATCCAATACATTGTTTTGGTGTCTAACATTTAAAGTATTAAGGATTGGTATCTTAACCCGTCAAAGACTATTAAGATAACCCGTTGACCTAAAAATTTATTAAAAAAATAATTAAAATTATAAATAAATAGTAATTATTAAACAGAGTTAACTCACAGTTAGAAAGAAAAAACTTAAGAAAATGAAGTTTATATATACACCTATCTAGTTTATCGAAAAAAAAAACTAATCTATTAGTGAGATACTATTTCACGAAAAAGTTAGAAATCCATATACACTGGAAAGATTAGTCATCTTCTTAATTAGGCAAACTGTGACCCGGTAGTTGTAGAAGATAGATCCTAATCCAGTGTTCTTTTTTTACGGAAAGAGTTCTAATCAAATTTCTCTTTTGATTAGAAAGATTTGATAGTGGTCGTTGATTCGAGTGCCACATTTAGATTTAGACACGTATTAACCGATGTTAGGACAACTCTAGTCATTATTACTATTAATTAGGTTAATAAGGTAATAACGTTTAATTCTATTACGGAAATCATAACATAGTTAAGTCAACGGGTTAGTTTGACGTTCAACGACAGATCTAGGTACTAACCCTTAATATTTTAAATGTTGGGTACCAAAGCAATGTATTGGATATTTGCTGGGTACCAAACGTTAAATAGTTCTTTTTACATTAAAATAACTGCTTAAGGAGAAAAACATACATGGTTCCCTATGTTATAAGAAAATGACAAGATGTTTCGGCAGTTTCTAATATGAGCAAGTGTTGTTCTGCATTATACCTTGGCCCATAAAAAGTTGCTTACCCGCCAAAAGAAGTCGTCCATTGACATTAGATCATCCTTAACCACTTATTGACATTAGCAATTGCCATCAATTCCAGTATCTTCGCAAACAGCAAGGATGGTAGTAAGAAAAAACCTTGTGGTAGATTTAATTAACTCACAACTTTAATACAAGCAAAAGTAACAATCAAAATCACGGCATATGGAAAATAGTAAATTTTAGTAAGATATATACCTCTCTAAAAGAAATTGTGTTTATGTTGATTCATGTCGCATCTTGGCTCAAATTTGATACTTCTGCAAATAATGAAACATAATATCAAATTAGGAACATCTTCCTATGAGAGACAAAGATTCATTCAGTAATTTGGGAAATTCATTTACATGTTCATTTTCGTTCTGGAATTCATACATTCTCTTTGTTGAATTTCAACATTTATTCATTCTGGGTCTCATCTAAAAGCCATTCAGTCACAATAAAATGAACATTGACAACCAAAGTATCAAAAGTTTCTATTTGACAGAATTATCACTGACAATCTACATACATGGTTCATATGAAAAAGAATGTAGTAAGAGTTTACTCACCAATAAAATTAGAGATGGGATCGAATGTGCTACTTCTCGCTTGTACTACTTATGCATCTTAGAAGGACCAACACTGTCAATGTACTATTGCACATCCATGATAGACACATTTTTGTGTCTGATTTGTTTCAATTCTTTATATTGATAGTGCTCAATTGTGCACTAATTGTGTTGTTTTATGTATAGGTAGGTGTTTTTGGGAAATAAATATTCTTGGAAAAATTGGCTCGAAAAGTGTTTAAGGCATCCAATTTTTTTGTTAAAGGTACCCCTTATTTGTATATGGGCACCCTAAATTACTAAATGCACCCAACAGACAGATAGGAGCACTCCATCTAATTCACGGGTGAAGAACAATTTAAGCGGGAAAACAAGTTTTCAAAATCCAGTATTTTTGGATCAATTTTGGGAAGGATTCAATCACATATTTTGATTGGGGTGGACTTGTTAGGGATAAACAAAGTTGATATGGGTATTTGATTCCAGAAAAAAGGGAAGACATCGTGTCAAGATTCAAAATAGAGAAGCAAGAGTTTCACGGAATTGTTTTACTCTTTCCCGAGTTTCTCTGTGGTTGGCGTGTGTCTGGAGAAGGTTTGACTCAATCTGTATCGTGTTGGTAACATGTTGGGATAGTTTCAGATGCCACAGACGCGTGAAGGAGATAAACAAGGAAATAATTCCCGAAACTTGGAAAGAAAATAATATGAAGATATTTGGTATTTACTAGAAGATTTCAGGCTTGTTGGGTATAAAAAGGAGTTTCGAGAGTCACAAAAAGTTATCGAGTGATCGGGGAGGTAACAAAGAGCTACATAGAAGAAATTACGAAGTTGCAAAGAGTTTCTGCTGCTGTAGCAGTGAAAAACACAAAGAACATAAGGCTGTCAAGAACAGTCGTTTATTTCAAAAGTACTGTGACAGTGAATTTGTAACGTATAATTTGAATTAGCAACACTTGCTTGTAACAATGAGATCTGTGATGCCTATACAATGTTGCAAATATTTGTTTTACTATCTTTTCACCTTTGTAAACACTTTTGAGCGATGGATAAATATTTTGAGCGTGTTTCCAACATAATGAGCTAAACCCCATTGCCGAGGCGACAAAGGAAGCTATTTTTCCAATGAAAAAGTGGTATTTTTTATTTATTTAATTTGTGCAATTTTTTTTTCTTCTGATTTTACATTGAATTGAAATTGATTAAATAATTTTGTTAATTAGTTGTGTTTTCTCTTGATGCATGCTTAGGCTAGGACTTTTGATGCTTCATACTTGTGATTTACAATTGATATTTTAAAAGTCTAATATTGGCAATATCTTAGATACAAACTGAATGTATGAATTGCATAATTATAATTATTGAATTAAACCACTTTGAAAATTGGTAAATAGTGGAATCTTAACCTCAGTATTCTCTTAATCTTGAAATCAAGTTTGCTTAAGTTTTGCTGTTTTTAGTCTTAGAATTTAAATTTAAAACCAAATCTTCACAAGTCTTGAACGAACCTTTTTAACGCTTTTCAACAAATCATCAATCCACAGTAACATTTCTCTATCAAGGTCCTGCAACGCTATACAAGAGAAGGGATGAACTTAATTCAAGAAACTTGATCTTGGTTACAAGTTCATTCCTTCACTTGTACAACTTTGGAAGGCCAACACTGTCTCGCTTTTTTATCCAGCTTCAGGTGTTTGCATCAATGAATCCTCGAAAAACAAAGAGAATGGTAGAATGAGTCAACCAAATTTTCATTAAGGGAAGGAGACCATAATAATGATAAGTAATGCAAGAAACTCTAATGTGTTAATAGTTTACTCACCAACTGAAATTAAGGAGGTTACTTGTCAGGTTTGCTGCATCGATCTCCATAAAGTATTAATATTTTGTACAAAAAGAAAAAACTCACATGAATAAAGTTTTCCGAAAACTTAGCAATTAATATGTTTTCTCTATGAAAACTCTATGATGCATGTGAGTTATTTCTTTTCGCATAAAAATGAATATCTTGTCGTTTATTGTTGTATACCTATCCTGCAAGTCATGTTCAAGAACTTATCAATGTATTGCCGCACATTCACAGATTTAATATTTCTCTATCAAGGTCATGCAATGCTGTACAAGGGAAGGGATGAATTTAATTCAACAAACATAATGTTGGTTACAAGTTCATTCCCTTGCTTGTACAGCTTTGCAAGGCCAACACTGTCTCGCTTATCTATCTAGCTTTTTAATTGACCCCCACACAAAAGGATTTATGCAGCTTCAGGTGTTTCCATCAATGAATCCTCAAAAAACAAAGAGAATGGTAATATGATTCAACCAAATTTTCATTTAGGAAGGAGACCATAATAATGATAAGTAATGCAAGAAACTCTAATGTGTTAAGAGTTTACTCACCAACTAGAATTAAGTAGGCTACTTGGAAGGTTTGCTGCATCGATCTTTATAAGGTGAGCATGAATTGTTTCTGTTGGAAAAAAAATGAATATCTTGTTCGTTTATTGTTGTATACCTATCCTGCAATACCTGTTCAAGAACTTAGGAATAAAATCATTTCAAGAAACTTCATTATTTAATAAGTATGAATTTATTCCAGATCTTGAATTGACTTGCAAGAACAATAACATAATCATAATCTTGTTGTTCTGCACTTCAGATAATACTGCGATACTAGCACATCTCCAACTTCAAGTCTTTCCAACAACGATTCCTAAGAAAACAAAAAGAGAATGGTAGTAAGTAAGTATATCAACCAGGAGAAAATAATGAGATCAAGGAAACTAATGAAATAAGAGTTTAGTCACCATTGGAATAGAGAGGATAATATATTAGTTTTCAGGTTAGATACATCCATATCCTTCATTTACAGCAAACCTAACGACTAATACGTCTCCACTCCGAAAACTCTATGGTGGTAAGTTGTACCTTTTGACAGGAATCATATAAAACACAAGGTTTAAAAGGATCATAATAGTTAAGTAAAAAAACTTGATATTACAATCACTTGGAAACTTTCTCCGCAATAGGTATTCTCCAGCTTCAAAACTTTGCATCAGTGAATCCTCACAAAAAAAAATGGTAGTCAGTAAGTGTATCCACCAAGATAAACTAATGATAACAAGAGAAACTAATGATTATAAGAGTTTTGTCACCATTGGAATTAGAGAGGAGAACATATTAGTCATCAGGTTAGATGCATCGATCTCCTTCATTTACAGTAAACCTAACGACTAATTTATGTCTCCACTCCGAAAACTCTATGGTGGTAAGCTGTATCTTTTATCAGGAATCATGTAAATAAATACTTGAAGAGATAATAATAAGTAACAAAAAAACCTAAGATTAAAAAAGAAACCTGCAGCAGCCTCGTGTTCATTGGAGTGGATAGAATCATAGATAAGAGATACAACTCATATCGATGTAGGTATATACCTAATCCTAAAAGGCTCTCTAAGGGCTGGAATATATTCATTTTGATAGAGTTGATTTAGGCTAATAATGAATTTATTCCAACGCTTAGACAGATTTGCGGGACAAATACTGTCCGTATGGGAAACCAAACAACAAACCACATATAAGAAATGTAGTATAAAACAAACTATTGAAGAAAAAAAATGCTTTGCAAGAAAAATCAATAAATTTAAATGTAAAGAAGTAATCTATTGAAAGAGATTACAACCAAACAAACCACAAATCTAGAGCAGCAATCTAATGAAATACATTACAGCTAAATAAACCTACGACAGTAGTATTAAAAAAACCCTAATTGTGTCTGACTTGCCGATAGTTGAAAACCCTTATTTCGGTTGTGATCCATTGAAAGAGATTATAATAACCAAAAGAAAGAAGAATGTAAAGTTGTTATGTTAAAGAATCTAGATTAGAACAAAATACTGAAAGATTATGCAAACCGCTAAAAATCAATAAACCTTAGATGTAAAGCAGTAATCTATTGAAGGAGATTACAATCAAACAAACCAAAAATGTAAAACAGTAATCTATTGGAAGAGATTACAGATAAACAAATCTACATCGGTAACAATAAACAAACACTAAAGACCCACACAAGTATAGATGAATCGTGCTTACAGATAGTTGAAACCTTTATTTGGGTTGTAATCTATTGAAAGAGATTACAACAACCAAAATAAAAATGAAAGTAAAGCAGTAAACAACAACAACAAAAAAACCATTAGTGAACTAAACAAAAAAACTCAAATTCTTGTTGAAATCTATTGAGATTACAACTATGAAAGCCCTAATTTTAAAGCAAAAAGAACATATCTAAAATATACCGGTGACTTTTATACAGATCTAAACTTTTTTTAAACCCTAAACGAAAAAAATAAACAATTTTAGATCTATTTGTAGCTAAAAGCTACAGATAATACCTCTTGAGAATGAATGAGATACATGGATAAATGTGAGTTAAAAGGTATTAGAGAAGTAAGAAGTATGAGTGAAGATGGTGTGGGAAGATGGGGATAATGGAGGAAAAAAGTCTAAGTTCTTCATCTCACTATCTTAATACAAAGGGAGGAAAGTTGAAATTATTGACTCAAATTTGAGGAGGGAAATGAAATTTGAGAGGAAAATCAGAAAGGGTATCAAATATGTGAGGGAATCGATATGAAAAAGAGTCATGAGAATGGGAAATTGAAAGGGAAACGGAATTTGAGAGCTAAAACTTTCAGACAAGAGAGAAGAGTACGATAATTGACGAGAGATTTGCTTTTTCTCTCAAAATATCTAGGTGAAAGTCGTTCGGATCAAGGTTAAATGTTTTGGTCAAGTTGATCAAATTTATAGTCAAAACACATAATTGGGTGCAATTTGGGTCATGGGATTAAAACAACACGAGGCATACTTCGGTTGATATTGTAAGAGATAGACCTTTGGTATACATTCCGATGAACTGAAGATGTAACATGTCAGATTCTATGGTTCTTTGGTGAATTTAGGGATCTGGTATAGAGATACTATCTAGTTATGCACCTGGTTATTACTAGAAATCATAGACCTTTTGTGTATATTCCGATGAAATAGAGATATAAACATGTCAGATTCTATGGTTCTTTGGTGGATTTAGGTATCTGGTATAGAGATACTAGTTATGCACTAGGTTATTACTAGAGATCATAGACCTTTGGTGTATAATCTGGATTGAGCCCTCGAGTACATTTTAGACTATAATCTGGATGGAGCCCTAAGTAAAAAACATGAGCCCAAAAACAGGTTTCTTCGTTCGCGCCCAACAAAAATAAAAATAAAAAATAGAGTTTCTTCGTAAGCAACTATTAGCGAGCTTTAGCAGAAAAGTGGCATACCAGTCGGTACATACTTGACAGGCTTCTTAAACTCGTCCTTTAAACCCCAAGAAGAAGCATTTTGTGATGCAGCATTCAGACTTGTGAAAGATGCTTAGGTTGCGAAGCAGCTATGGCTTCCCAAAGCAATTCATCACATCTTCAACATATACTACTTTCAACCATCTACTTCAATTCTCAGATATCAACCCTAAAACCCAAAAGGAATCATCAATTGGTTTCACAAACTTCCTATTGAAAACCCAATTTCAGTTCTCAATTTCATCAGAGAAAGTGGATTCAGAGATACCCAAATCAGGTGCCTTCTTTCTGCTTCTGCTTCTACTCCTACATTATTCTCTTCTTCTCATTTAGATAAAACCTAAAATCAAGGGTTTTAACAGATTGATTGGTTGATTCAACCCAATGTATTCTTCTTAACTAAGAAATGTGGCATGTCTGATGAATTAGGAGTATCGGATTAATGAAAAACATAAGATTTGGAGCCATCGATGAATTCAACTGTTATTTGCATTCTGTTTTGATTGGATGCCATACATCAATGACAATTAATCTGATCACCGTATATGCAAAATTATGGTGTTCCTTTCATTGTAATTCGAGTTGTTTTTCACCGGATACACTCTATTTGGAATTGCAGTTTTGGCAAGGATATTTGGAGATGGTTGTGTAATGTGTTCCTCTTTCAAATCCTGGTGGTTTTTCTGACATCTTCTCTGTGGCTAAAAATAAGAATCCAGTTGTTAAGGAAATTTGGGTTGCTGCTGCCTTTGGTACAATGGTGGAGTTGTTTTTGAGGAGTCTGGTATTGACAGGAGGAAGCTGAAAATTAGAATTTGTCTTTTAACCAAAGATTGTGTGTTGAGATTGAAAGGTGGTCTGAGCTTTATGATGGTCAAATTCTGCAATTCTTTGGGATAATGAGCAAAAAACTTGTGAGAGCAATTCATTGTACTTGGGATCTTCCAGTTGAAGGCTTTATTATCATTTGTTGTGATGGTGCAGCCAAAGGGAATCCCGGTGCCTCAGTTTTTGGTTTTATTGCCAGAAATCACTTTGGTCTTGTGTTAAGAGCCTTAGCTGGGGTTGTTCTACTAACTTCATAGCTGAATTCCTGGCTATTATGTTTGCTTAGAAGTGGGCCTAATAGTCAGGAATTGAAGATGGTTTTGATTTCGTCAGACTCAAGTGCAGCTATTCATGCTTTTATGGCAAGTAAAATATATACTTATCTTCATATAAATTTACAATTTTTATCAGTATTCAACGGAAGTTATTCGAAGCGCCAATAGTCCTGTTATATTAACTTCTTAGTTGTTACGTATACTCCTTACTAATATGGGTAGTCTCTGAAAATATATACTTTTCTTCATATAAATTTACAATTTTTATCGTGCTTATTGATAATTCAGGTATTGGCCAGGGAAGGTCATCATGCACAAGTTTATTTGGGGGATCTTTAGCTATATGTTTTGAGGAACGCTAAACAAGGTTCTGTATTCTCAATTTCTCATTTTTGTTCCTCTTATTCCACTCTCGTGGGTTCTCGTTGCAATGTCTTACCATGCTTATCAATCAATATCTCACTAGTAAATTGCTAACCTCCATAGAATTCCATTGCTTTGTTAGAAAATGAAAAATCTTCTTTTATGAGATATTTACTGTAAGAAAATTATTTTTGAATTGAAAGATGAATGTTACAACCGAAATTACATTGACTGAGATCAGTACATAAAAATAAATAAAAAAACAAATAATTTGTTAGTGAGCCTGCCATGTTTCTAACGTGGACCAATTCATTACAGCCATGATAATAGAAGATTATAATGCCGAGTCCTTGAGTTAGTGACTGTACAAACATGCTTTATGCTACTACCTAGGTTGTTCAAAGTTGAAACCTGTGTTTTCACTGTCCTTCTTTCCTCATTCCAACCCTGATTGAGATTGGTTGATTTGAAAGTTGTCTATTTATTGGTGTTCATTACCCTGCCTTGCAGAGAATATCGATCTGTTTTTCTGTCATCTGTTAAATATTTTTCTGAAATGATTAGTATTCCTATCTTAAAATGCTGTTTAGTTAAAAAGAAGTGGTAGAAGAATCAAACCTTTACAGTAGTGTTTCGTGCATAGGGTAGTACTTTATGGTATCCAAGACTAGAAATAGGTGGAGATTTTCTACTTGTTTCTCCTCCATATGATCTTAACCTCCCATTGGTTCTACTTCTTGTGGCAACTGTTGGAGATCCCTGATTGGGACAACCCAATACATCGGGGAGGCTCGATTCCTGATGATATATAAACCCCAAATGTTAGAAATTTAGAACAAAAAAAAGGTTGAAAGGAACGAAGATACCAGTCTGCTTTTTTGTTGCTGCAATGGAAGCGAGCATTAGAAGTTGTGGTGTGCATTAATTACCAGGAATAATACAGTTGCACAGTGCTTAAGAACCTCCAAATTCATCCGAACATCAGCCAAGCTCCTGTTAGGGAAATTTAGAAACAAAAATTAGTTTCTGTTGAGTTTTCTATCTATCACTGAAATTTGTAGTAAAGACATTACCTGTGCTTTTGCTGTCCCAATCCAAAATAAGCAGCCAGGGTTGCCATCTGAACAAGAAAGAACCACCTGATCATTAGTTTGCGAATTTGTAATCTTTTAGTGTTCATCATCTTAAACAAACTAGAATGCATGTCGAGCGCATCAACATAACAGAAAAGAAAGTTGAATGAGAAGATATAAAGATCTATATTGTTATATCCATGTTAGTTTATACACATACTAATCCATTTGGCTTTCCAGATAATTTCACTTAAACCATGACTCAAGTTTACTCTTGTAACCTACAACATAGTTTGATGGGATTACCATGGGGGAAAGTTATTCCTGCGTCACCTTTAGATTATCCGATATAGTGAATTGTTAGTACACGCAATCATAATATTCTTTATAATGTTGTAGCGTTTTGTTTTTTAATCAGTAGGGTCGTTGTTACCTTCATATTTCCAGCTCTCCTGCCAAATTTTTGGGTCAGAATTCCTAAAGAGTCGATCGTTCCTACAGGTACCGGAGGAGGACGCCCAATGGAAACAAAAGCTTCTCTAATGCGTGGACAGTCAAATCTGTGGATGTTATGCCCTGCCCAAACTTTACCATTTAACAGACCAAAAATCCTGTCAGCGACATCTTCAAACTTGGGAGCGGTTCTAACAGCTCCACGTGTGATTCCATCAACTCGTCCAGATTTGAGGTTAACCGCCGATAAGTCTGTTGGTCTTATCAGTGTACAATAACTCTCTAGTTCTTCAAGTTTCTGTGAACAAACAACTATAGCACCAAATTCCAAGACCCAAATTCTTGCTCCTGCTTTTCTTGGTACCGTTGTTTCTAAATCAAAAAACACTATTTCAGCTCCATTTTGGGAACACAAGTTTGGTTTCAGCATCTGTTCTTTCTTGTTCTCAACACAGTTCATGTTTAATCAAATTTCTATGAAATTCTTGTTTGTTTGTTTGTACTTCTAACCATATCAGTTTATACATATAAGATGACCTTTAAAGTAGGGAGAAAGGAAAGATAATTTTGGGGGTCTTAGGTTGATTGTCTTGTGAATTAAGTTAAGGGTTAGGGTGAAGGTGTCCTTGACTTCATAGGGTTGTACAGTTCAACTAAATGCATGTTGGTCTAAGAATAATCACAGCAAAAAAGCATTGGTTTGCTTTCCCTTTACGGTTCTTTTATTATTGTTCTTATTTTGAGCTGCTTTCGGAACCCTTAGGAATGGAGATTCTAACCTTGTTTTCTCACTTTTGGGGTTTTGTTAGTTTTTACCTTCTCATTTCATCAAGTAAACAAGTTAAGCAATAATGTCCTCCTGTTGTAAGATTTGCTTAAAAGGTGTTGTCAATGCTGCCACATGCCGGCGGTGTTACCTCATCGGCCACATATTTGTTAGTATGTATTTTACTATTTCAATCGTTTAGTGTCGGTTTAGGCGTATTTGATTGTGGCACTTGAACTTAGATATCCATAGGATTCTATTCCTGCGGGTACTTAGTAAAAAGCATTGAATGGAAATAGTCATAATTTTTGATAAGTGAATTAGAATTAAGAGAAAAAAAAAACTAAATGGATAAAGAAAATACTTCCCCAGTCCCATAAAAAAATGAAACTTTTAATTGACATATCTCACAAATTAAAAGACGGATACTTATAAATGTTCTATCATCCTGATTTTTTTTTAAAAGACCTATACAACGGGTATAAACATGATTATCAAGTTCTTTATATATTTTGGAGAAATTTTTAGCAACTCTAGTTATTAGGAAGGATTAGTTTGGAAAAAATAATATGAAAATGAAAATTATAACTTATTTTGGGACAAAAATAAAAAATATGTATATTAGTGTCGTTTTTTGTTACTAAAAAAAATAACAACCACGCTCAAATAGAGATAAATTCACTATTAAGCTAAAACTAGGGGCGGAAGCACCACCGAGCTTCCCTCAGCTGAAGCCTCCCCCAACAACCCAATAAAGTATTTTTTATTGCCTATTTTTATTCCGGCCAAATTCTATGTACTAATCCGGGTACAAAATTGGTCAAGCCCACCGCATGTAATATTTTTAGTTCTGCCACTGGCTAAGACACAAGTAAAGAGATATAAGAGAAGAACTTGCACTTCACTAATAATATCTTCAAGTTATTACTCTTAGCTTTGAGGCTAAGGTTACATATTTACATGCTTGATGGAGTACCTCCTCGATGATCCGGTGCTCCTCAAGGAAGTACATTAACTAAGTCACATACTGTACATTATAGAATATTCCTATACTTGGACTTGGGCTTGAAATATGGTGTACATACTCTGCATTTTTTTTTGAAATCTCAACAGAAATGATAATCTTCGGCTAATTCTTTGGCGTGTGGTCTTCTATTTGATCGGAGTTGATGCGCTTTGGTGTTGGTGCGTTTGTTTGCTACCTTCAAAAGGTCAGCTGATATCTACGTCTTGTGGAGCGTCGGATGTAGTCGTTGCTTATGTTAAACTTTTGTAACAGAAACATGAGAAAAGTCTTTCCTAGTACAATTTGTACTTTGTGTACTAATGTGAGGTGTAAAATGTACTATGTGCGTACCACAATAATATCTCTACCTCTTTCCGCTTGTAAAGGAAGAAATTTTGATCCCAGTACGTACTAAGCAATCAGTGTATTCGATCATTCCATTGTTTCATATATACCCCTTTGGGGTTATCATTGATAAGTTCATGATCATGAGACCCATGAATACCATGCACCGGCACCGGAATTTAATGCAGCGCGGCAGCCTGTTTCTATTGACACCTCTCTCAGGGATGCTTGCTCATCTTTTAAGTGTAAATCAGCAATCCAAATGGTAAACTTTCTTGCATAACCCTTTGTTACTTCACTTCTTTTATCGATCAAAGAAAAAAAAACTTAATAATTTTTTTTGGCTATCATTTGATCTTGAGTGGGGAATGGGCCTGTTATGGTGAACCTATCACTTGCTCTTGCTCTATGTTGGGCTCATGATCTTATACGTCTCAGGTGGGTGTTTGTTTCTCTTGTCCTTGTTCTTCTTAATTTCGATTCTGATCTTATTCGGATTAATAAGAGTTGTTGAGTTAGATTTAAAAACATAAACATAACTTCCATCTCAAAACGTCGTCTAGCGAATGATGAAGTTTCACATGAATTCTCAAAGCATCACTCTGAAAATTTATTCCCTTTGTTTCTAGAAAAATATTACTATCATTTTTTTATTTTAATTTAAAAATAAACCAATTTAAAAAACTGATAAGAATTTTTTTCTGAAAACGGAGATAATATTATGTAGCATTATTGCACTCCAAGTTGCTACTTATTTATGTATTATGGAGTGGACTTCTCTTGTCTACTAAAACCAACAACAATATAAGGACATATGGATATGGGGCTTGAAAACAAACAACTGGCTGTAAAAAATATTAGTAAATGAAGAAGAAACCAATGTGCTTACAAATCATAACAATGATATATATTTTAAAATAATTAAGAAGTTTCCAAGAAGTAATATAGATTAGGAATTTTAGTTCTTAACTTTATGGAGGAATTTAGGAAGGTTTGATTGGAAAAATACAAACATGAATCGACAAGTATGAACTAGTCTTCTTGCAATTTCTTATATAAGCATGTGGAAAGTTATAAACGCGTATAATGATTTACTTGGCCTTTATGATTTACTTGGCCTTTATATTCTTTAGCTCTTAAAGGATAAAAGGAAGTAAAAAGATCAATTTTTGGTTAGTGGAAGAATCATAAAAAGTTTGATTTGATATCATGGTACGACTATTATCATGTTAAGTGTTGCCATATATTCGAACTAAATTGAACGTTATTAGTGTCAGTTAAAAATCACGTGGAATTTAATAACCCTATTACTTCGTCCATAAGAAGCCTTCCCAAATATAGCACAAGTAAATATTTTCTTTGTTGTTAATATCGATACTAAGAGCTTCTCCAATGGTCATATGGTCAGTTTTATATGTGGCATTATGGGAAGACATCCTTTAACCCATATCCCAACCATTTTTTTTAAATATAAGGAATAAAAAATATTTTTCTCCAACCCATTTACATTTTGACCCTTTCTCTGCTAAACATGTAACCTAATTTTTGTTTTGCTTGAAGATTTTATTTGATTAAACCAAAAACTCCATTATTCTGCAGCGGAAAACTCCGTCCAGTCCATCCATTATTCTTGCTCATTCTCCATTTACCATTCCATACTTTTCACCTTCACCTATACCAATTCTGTCGTTACACCTCAAACATAGTAACCTTTTATGTACAGCAAAATAAAAACCTTAGATGCAAAATGGCTCAATAGCTCATCCCTTATAACCACTAATACAAATGAACATTTTAGAGCTTTACAAACATGGTCCTAGATAAAGTATATAACCAGTTCGAATTTTAAAAAAGAAAACAGATACTACCGGATTCACCTTAACACCGATGGAGTAAGTTCAACCTTGGTCGTGTTAGTTATATATCCGATTCTCTGCATCATTATCAGCAAAACAATTATAAATGTAGATACCAAAATATCACCATTTAGTATTAGTTGGACCACATCACAAACCATAATTGAAGTCCACAATCACAACTTGAAAGCATGTCCTACACCAACTTATCCTGTACCAGCATGTTCACGAAGCATGTCCGGTATCAACTTGTCCGCACCAACTTATCCCGCACCAACATGTTCACCAACCATGTCCTGCACCAACTTATCTCGCACCAGCATGTTCATTAAGCATGTCTCGCATCAAGGTTAGACTAAGGTCATTCAAGGATAAGATCAACATTGATACATGACAGATCATTATCGACACGTGGTAAAATTTGATGTTGAAACGGACAGCTTATCAATACTTTGAAGATAAGGGCAAAGGGACTTTTTTTTGTAAAAACCATTTCTATCACCCCTTTATAAACAAAACAAATATATTAGAGAGGGGGGACTTTTTCTTCTCATCTGATAGAATTGACTTTCAGATATACAGCTTCAGATGGATGGAGTTCTACACCTTTGTAATACTCACATCAATAATAACATATAACCTTCATTACCCGTGGAAGTAGGTATCAGTGCCGTACCACGTTATATAATGGTGTCAATTTCTTGTTTTATTTGCTATATTTTGATTTTATCATAATTGTTTTTCTTCACATCTCAATCATTAGTTGTGGTAATCATAAAAATGGTAATCACAATAAAAGGGAGAACATTAAAATCGTAACTGATGGAACTTAATTTATTAATCATTGATGGAGATTCAATTAATCGAGTTATTGATAATAAAAATAAATTATAGTTACTTGATTGATTCACAATAGATACGAGATAGTCTGATGGCTCTGGATGAAAAACAAGAAGAGTTTTTGTTCTGAAAACGAAGGGGACAATGAAAAATTCGTTAACCAATATTTATTTTTTAACTAAATCATTTTTAATAAATTAAATTTATTTTTAATATGAAAAAGAAACTGATTATGATTGATACAAATCCTCACGGTGAACCTCTGGTACAAAAGGTTAAGTTAGAGGATGTCTATAAAAAAACATATCGTGTATCCTACATGAATAAAGACTTTTTTCCTCACACATGTTCTATTGGAAAAGTTCTAATACGAAGAAAAGACTCGGTCTCAAAAGCATATCTATTGATGAGGCTGACACACTTCCCTCTTTGACCATGGTCCATGGCATCCATCCCTGTCATGTGAATGGGACTTCTAAAATTTGTATTGACCCAACTATGAATGTAACTGTAGATGAAATGAAATTTCCTGGGGCATTTCAACAATGTTACAAACCAGCGGAGAAATTTTTTTAATTAAAAACAAAATTTACATTTGATAAAAATACTTATTTCCTCTATCCTATTTTAGACGAAAGGAAAAAGTTTTTTTTCAAGTTCAAGACTAGACTAAGGTTTTCATATTTATCTCAATTTTCTTTTGATTTCCCAAGGATGTGATTTTCGACACTTGGTTATCAATTTTAATCCAAAGTAATAATACGACTTTTCATATGATTTAATAGGAGTTGATTTTTGTTTTCGAAGATCGACTGTGATTCCAACACTCTTATATAGAATAATTTTTGATTAATGATGCCAGAGTTGACATATTGCAAATGCCTTCACGCCTTTTGAATGTGCACCATAGGAGGCTAAATATTCTCGGTATACTAAAATAAAGCTTCCCAAATCACAATGTAAGAAATCGTTTGGATCTCATAAGTAGAATTCAAATACAGAAGTCAGAAGTAAAAATAATACTATCTTCGTTTCAGGAAAATAGTTACTATTACTTTTTTATTTTAACCTATTTTTAAGCTAAAATAAAAAAGGGATAGTAATCCTTTTTCTGAAACGGAGGGAGTATGTTTCACAAAAATTACTACTCCTTCTGTTTCAGTTTAGTTGAAGGTTTAATTATTTTTACGTAGATTAAAAAAAAAAGAAACTAAATTTTTTCTACTTAATCCTTTAATATAAAATTATAAAACATTTAGATCTCTAGTTTTTTTGTTCCTTGTTTATAGTGTCTAATTTCAATGCAGGAATAAATAAAAAAATATTTTAAAAAATATATAAATCTTCATCTAATTTGGACTTAAAAAAACTCTCCCCCTTCATATAAAATGGGACGGAAAGAATAATATTTTTTTGATTTTAAAAGTTTTTTGTAAAAATTATATTGCTAAATGAACTTCTCATTATTATTTTTTTGTTTCCGTATTGTAAAAGTAACATAGCAATATAACATCCATAGGGGGTGTGCAAATGCAAATGGCTTACAATTTAAAGAACCACCCTATAAACATAAATGCAAACGGCAAACCCATGTTGATAGAAGAGAAGGAGATTAATTAATCAATTTACGGTGGACAAATTGATAATTTTAAATCTACCACGTATTTATGATGAAAATATGAGTGGGATATTTTGAATGTTCGAGTTCAAGTTCATCAATGCAGTCAAAATGTCAAACATTTTAAAGTCAAATTAGTTCCACTTTGAATCTTGTTTGACTTCGTGATTTTAAGATTTTTAAATTCTTCAATTAAGGCTCCGGCAACAAGTTGGGTTCCTCCGATAGTCCTATTGGTTGTAACTTGTATTTAGAACCCAGAGCCAGAGGTGGTCCTGTGTTTGTCGGTTCTGTTTCCCCACTTGGAAAAATTAATCAAAAACCGACGATGTATATCTCTTTTCTTTACTTTTGTAAACACCGTTTACCACCGTTGATACGTGACAGACATTTACAGTTGAAGCAACTTATTAATCAATTCTAAAAATACTTCACTCTGAAGATTAGGACGAAGGGTAATTAATTTTTTTTGTGTCAATTTCATGTTTTATCTATTGCAATTGATTCTTTCTTATATGTTTTATGTATATTTGATTCATGTGGTTGTGCTACTAGAAAATGGTAGTCACAATTTGACGCTGGAAACAGGGAGAAGTAAAGAATTTATTCTACCTAATCCTATATATTATCTTTTGAGCTTTTAAAAGTTCTCAGAACTTGGTTTTCATGGAAAAAAACCTTAGCTAGAATGACTTGGAATCATTAAATTTTTGTGTTTGCAATTCAACCATATTTAATTGCATATGATGTCAAGTGTGTCAGTTAATTGTATAAATTAAGAATGTTTTGCAGCTGCTAAACTTTGATTCTCGTCAAAACAGAAAAATTAAGTTTTGAACTGAACTTCTAAATTTGCCTCCGACTTGTTTGTAAAAATGATTATTTTTCTATTTTTGACTTGGGGTTCATTATTTAGAAACCATCTGATTTCCAACCTTTATCTCTTGTTTTAATCCGTTGTTTCGCAACACTTTGTTTTGGATCATTTTTTATCTGCAGCGACTAACCACCTAATCTTTATTCCAAGTTTGTTGAATGATTATCAGACCTCTCCTCGAACAAGTGAACGTGAGTGCATTCTCGCGGTCTTGCGGCCTAGCAGCCAAACACTAGTAATCTAACTTGTCTCACAGTCTCAATGACTTACAGACTAGCAGCCTTGCAGCCTAGCAGTCTAACGGGTCCGCAGCCTCGCGATGCACTCACACCACTAATATAATTGGGGGAACACAGATGGGATGCAGTCATGTTATAATTACAATTGGAGAAATCTCATACAACCAATGTTCTATTTCACATACCAACCAATGGTTCGATCCGAAACAGACGCGACGTAAAACTTCCGTATGCATTCTGCGAACAAAGCACCGAGTTGGAAAGTAGCAGTTCGAGTTGGAGATTACACCAACAGCATGGAAGAATTTCTTTGTTTCTGTACAGGTTCATGTCCTAGGAAAGGCAGTCTCATATGGGTTTCTGTATAGGTCCATGGCCTATGAGAGGTAGTGTCATATGGAGTTGTTGTTGTTGTTTGTGTAACACAGTCCATCATTGATGAGAAGAGGCTATGTAACCACAGCGTGAGAAGAGGCTATGTAACCACATCGTAGCGCCATTTATCGTTCTGAAGTATAGAAAAGCCGGTTTGTACTTCTTTTTTACAAAGGGGATGAATGTAAAAAATAATTCATGAGGTGTTATAAAATTTAAGTAGGAGATACAGCCATATTAAACTAATGTTTGGGCTTCCGACTCAAAACTAATTGACAATGAGTTGAGATGCCTTTTCATATTATAAGTTTACCTTATCAACGAATGTGGATTATGTGTTTTGACAATGTGTGTCGCGCTACGTATAGATTTCAGTTAATGTGACATTTTAGGTTTATATCATATTTTGTGTTATGAAATACTATATTTTGAGTCACGCAGTAGATTTTGGTTCAATAACAGATTCTAGATCACTATATAGGTCTTGGGTTACAATGATAAACTGTGAATTAAGGTGCAGATTTTAGGCCCAGAGCTCAAAATTTGGTCCCATATAGTAATGCAAATCCTACCTCCATTTAACGCATTAAAAAAAAGGTAAAACTACAATATGTTAGTTCTTGTAGTGAAATCTGATCATAAAGTTATCCAAGGCTCTATCAATTCTAACTCTCGCGGTAATATGAATTGGAAATAGTTTTGGAAAAATAAACTACCTCCCAGAATTCTATACTTTCTTTGGAAATGTATTCAAAAGTGTTTCCCTACTAGGGTTAGAATTTCTAGATTTATCCCCAATTGTGTCCTGGCACTTGTCCTTTCTGCAATACTGAGATAGAATTCATGCAACACTTGTTTTGTGATTGTAACATTATTAAAGCAATTTGGAGAGCTACTAATAGTAAATTAGCTAATAGTTTGTACAATATTGTGTTAGTTGATTGTTTTATAGCTAACATGTTGAATGCACGAAATAATGTCAGTAATAGCATTGTTAACACTGACAAAATTACCATGGGACTATGGAAAATTTGGAAAGTCAGATGCTCATTTATTATTGAGAATGTGCAGGTAAAGGAATTTGAAATTCCAAAAAGGGTTAATGTCTGCCAAAATGAGTGGTTACTTAATCAATTATGCAGATAAATTTGCAGGATGCTAGGGTGGAAGACATACCAGTTTGGTCAAGCCCAAATTTGGGAGATATTAAAATCAACTTTAATGTTTTTTATTTAAAGAATCTAGCATGACAAGAATTGGATTAATATGTCGTGGTTTTGCAGGAATATTTCATGGAGCTAGATACATCCTCACCAAGGCAATAATTGTTGAGCAGGCTGAAGCATTGGCTGTGTTTTAAGCAGTCAAATGGGCAAGAAAACTAGGACTAAGGCTAAGTTTTATATAGAGAAAAAGGGAATGATTTATCAGAAAAACGTGGTGAAAACCCACCTTTTACTCTCTCTCCTCCAAAGTAGGGAAGGGTATGTCTTGCAAAAAACACTTTAACAAGATATGATGTCTCGTTTATCTTCTTTATTTAATTTAATATAATTTAAATTTAATAATTGGACCTATTTTTTATATTTAATATATTAAATTTCTTAAAAACGAGGAATGATAACTCATTTTTGTTTCTAAAGCGAGAGATGAAATCTCGCTTAGGTCAATTTCTTGCAGTGAAATCTGCTTATAAAGTTATCAAAGGCTCTACCAACTCTAACTCTAACAGTAATATGAATTGGAAAAAGTTTTGGAAAAGTAAATTGCCACCCAGATTTCTGCACTTTTTTTGAAAATGCATTTAAAAGTGTCTTTGTACTAGGGATATAATTTCTAGATTTTCCCCCAATTGTCATAGCACTTGTCCTTTCTGCAATGTTGAGATCGAATCCATAACACTTGCTTTATGATTGTAACATTATTACAGCAATTTGGAGAGCAACTGATAGTAAATTAGCTAATAATATGAATGGTATTATGTTAGTTGATTGGATTATAGCTAACCTTTTGAATGCATGAAATAATATTCGTAATCGCAATATTAACACCGACAAAATTTCCATGGGACTATGGAAAATTTGGTAAGCCATATGCTCACTTATCATTGAGATTTTGCAAGTAAAAGAATCTGAAATTCCAAGAAGAGCTAACGTCTTCTATAACGAGTGGTTAACTCATTCAATTGTGCAGATAAACTTGTAGGATGAAAGGGTGGTAAACATACCAGTTTGGTGAAGTCCAAATTTGGGAGATATAAAAATCAATTTTAGTGATGCTTATTTTAAAGAATTTGTCATGGCAGGAATTGGACTAATATATATCGTGGTTTTGTAGGAATATGCCGTGGAGCTAGATGCAACCTCACCAAGGAAATAGCTAGATGCTGAGTAGGCAAAAGCTTTGGATGTGTTTGAAGCAGTTAAATGGGCAAAAAAAAAACTAGGGCTAAGGTTAAGTCTTCTGGAGAGAAAAGGGGGAATGATTTAACAGAAAAACGTGGCAAAAACCCACCATTCCACACACACAGACCCCCGAGTGAAACGAAACTTAGGCGACACATTGTGTCTCATTAAAAACACTTTAATAAGATATAATGTTTCGTTTTTCTTCTTTTTTCATTTAATACTCCCTCGGTCCCATTTTAGATAAAGGGGAAGGGTTTTTTTCAAGTCCCAAATTAGATGAAGGTTTTCAAAAAAAATTCTCATTTTTTTCTTGATTTGTCTCTGCATTGAAGTCAAACCACTAGAAATAAGGAACAAAAAACTTGGAGGTTTAAATATTTTAAGAATTATTATTAAGGGATATATTTGGAAAAAACATTAATCTATTTTATTTTTTTAATCTGCATGAAAACACATACACCTTTAACTAAACTGAATGAAGTGAGTATAATTTAAATCTAATAATCGGACACATTTTTTATATTTAATATAGTTAAATTCCTTAAAATGAGGTGGGATTCCCTCTTCTATAAAACTTAGCCTAAGGAACATCCGCTTTAAACGAGGCTGTAAAAATGTAGTCATGGCAGCTAATGGGAAAAGAAGTGCAGTGCACTTGATTCATAATAACCTCATCGCAAATAGGATTCATAATAACCTCATCGCAAATAGTAAATTTTAACTCTTGGAAATGCATTTTTAGACCAAGAGAAGCGAATAATACGACACATGTTCCAGCCAAGTATTTTGTAGGTCTATTTTGTAACACATATTGGGACAATACTTTTCCATAATGGATAGGGGATTCTATTCCTTCGTACATATCTATCATTTAATCTTTCAATATATTTATTTTCATATTAGAAAGAAAAAAAAATACTTAATAGACCTATTGAGAGAAAAATAAATTAGCTGGATCTCGCGATATTTAGTTAGGACCCGGGTCATATAACCCTTTTTAGGGTGTAGTTTTTAAATTCGGTTCTGAAAAAATTTGTACTGGTGTCCGTCTAGAAAAAGAAAAATGAGGATAAAAATCTGATATGAGTCGTTACCTTGGAAAATCCAAATACGTCGTCCATTTCCCCTCAGCTGGTTTCTTTGCTTTTAGAAGTGCAGAAAATCCGGAACTAGTTGGTGGTGCAATATTACTGTGCATATGTATGATGTCAGTCTAGTCTGCCTCAGTGCCTCTGCTTTTAGTATCCTTTAAACAAATCAACCTACTCGGATTTTAACACCCACTTGGGAGATGTTGTTGTCGGAGAAAATGAATTTTTAACTAAATGATTTTGGTCTTGGTGTGAATAAAACTCTTTAGTTTAGTCTCATATTAGGTATTTTAGAAAAGGATGTCCACTATATAACTATTCTTATATGGATAGTTAGACAAACGTGTGTGGAATGGGTGACCAAACAATACATGGTCCAACCCATGTTATATGTGTGAATACCATGCACCAAGTTCTAGGTCTACTCGAAATTATTTTTGTAAATTTTTCTATAGAAAATTAATTCCAAAAATATTTTCTTTAAGAGTTTTATTTATGGAAAAATTTATTTTTAATTATTTTCCAAGAAACAAAACCTTGTTTATAATAAAACCTAAACCTAACTTGATTTGCAAGTAACTTTCTCCTATAAATACAACTCGAAAATCTGTTTTCAAATCATCTCAGAAGCGGCTGTTATCCTGTCTTCTTTTCACCATCTTCTCGCTTTGTTTTGTGCTTTTGACATGGCCCAACCAATGCCATATGTGTGAATAGCATGCACCAAGTCCTAGGTCTACTCGAAATTATTTTTGCAAGTTTTTCTATAGAAAATTAATTCCATAAATATTTTCTTTAAGAGTTTTATTTATGAAAAAATTCATTTTTCGTTTTTAATTGTTTTACAAGAAACAAAACCTTGTTTTATAAGAAAACCTAAACCTAACTAGATTTGCAAGTAACTTTCTCCTATAAATACAACTCGAAAATATGTTTTCATATCATCTCAGAAGCGGCTACTATCCTGTCTTCTTTTCACCATCTTCTCATTTTGTTTTGCGCTTTTGACATGGCCCAACCAATGCCATATATGTGGATACCATGCACCAAGTCCTAGATCTACTCGAAATTATTTTTGCAAGTTTTTCTTTAGAAAATTAATTCCAAAAACATTTTCTTTAAGATTTTTATTGATGGGAAAGTTCCTTTTTCGTTTTTAATTGTTTTACAAGAAACAAAACCTTGTTTTATAAGAAAATCTAAACCTAACTTGATGCGCAAGTAACTTTCTCCTATATACACAACTCGAATATGTTTTTAAATCATCCCAGAAGAGCTACTATCATGTCTTCTTTTCACCATCTTCACGCTTTGTTTTGCGCTTTTGAGTGTTTATTTCCCTTCCTTCCTTGTTGCTAAGTTCAAGAGTGGATAGTTTGTATTGATCCAATACAAGCTATATCGGGTAGTCTTATCATGGACACATCTTCGCACGTTGGAGTTTAGCATTACTCTTTTCGAATATACCCGTCAACTAATGTGTTAAGAAAAACTTATTAAACCTGTGATTTTACCCTCGTAGTTATTTATTGTTGTAAGATTCTAACAATCTTATCCACCATTTATATTTATTACCAAATTACCGTAGAACACTAGAAATACAAATGGCTTTCATATTTTATTTTTTTTACTCCATTTATGATGAAATGCTATTAGACCTCGAATTTGCATTTGCATATTATAAACTTAAGTACTTTAAGTCTTTAACTGGTCTGTATAATAGTACCACGTATATATGCACAAGTGTTCGAGAACATTTACCTTTTAGTTTAGCAATAGTTTTTTCTTACACGGCCATGAGAAATCCGTGCAAAAATCTTACCCTTGATTTGAGGCCGTAAAACCTTGTATTGTTTGTTTTTATTCTGATTCAACTAATTCATTTGATTGTAAATTACATTAAATAGTAGGAAAATTTTAAAATCCAATAATAATAGTCCTAAAGGATTATTATAATTTAATTTTTTTAAAAAATAATGATAGTTAAAATAATAAAATTGATAATAACATTTTTATAGAAACCGAAGAATATCAAATATCTTCACCTTAGGACGAATAAGTTACCGAGTCCGATTCAAACCCAGACAAGGGGTTAATGTTAGAGTCTCACCCCCACGTTGGAGTTACTAGTTTGAGACCCTAAAGCCCACCCTGACGGGCCTGACCCTTTCCATATTAAAAAACGTATTACCCTGTCAGTCACTAGTGTACTGAAAAGAAAAGCAAAAGCATATCCTACAAATCTGTCATCACATGATATTCATATCATTGCACTTGACTTTTCTCTATTACAACTTGATTCATTTCTTGGAAACCCGCGTTATTTGACTCGACTGCCATTGGGGAACCAAGACTTCCTCTCCATGACCATATCAATATTGTGTCTATATATACATTGTAATAACAGTACAACCATCTCTCAATTCAAACCACTGTTCTTCATCAAGTAAAGGGCTCTAATAATATGCGTCGAATCACACTCAAACAGTAAGTGAGATATTCTCCTAGTGCAAGCAATCCTGTAAGCATAGATTGCTCCCCAAAACTCTGCATAAACAGAATTACTAGTCCCAATAGATTGCGCCAGACACCCAATAACCACCTTGAGCCATCCATAAAGAGGATGAGACCGGTCTATTAACAAGTATTGCTCCTAGTGCAAGCAATCTTGACCATTGTTCTTCCTTAACAACTCATCTCAGTCCCTGTTTTTCTTCGACAGTATGGGTTTGTTTTTAGAATGGAGAAGAAACCCTTCTGTAAGAGTTATATCATTTGGTTTATTTGTGATGATGATATTGCTAACAACAACAGCAGTTGAAGCTAGAGTTCGTCATTACAAATGGGAAGTAAAGTATCAATTTCAATCACCTGATTGTTTTAGGAAATTAGTGATTGCTATCAATGGTAAAACTCCTGGTCCTACTATCATTGCACAGCAAGGAGATACGATCATTGTTGAACTTAAAAACAGTTTGTTAACTGAGAATGTTGCTATTCATTGGCATGGAATCCGTCAGGTAAATTTACACTCCTTGTTAAAAAACAGAGCAATCAAAACAGAGTAATAAAAAAAAGTCTATTACAAATCTGTTCCTGGGCAAATAATTCTTTGATTTTAAGACAAACCCACAATTTTTCATTTGATTAATTTGAATTTTTCGATGAATTTTGGAAAAAATTCTTGTATTGTAAGAGAATTACATTCCTCTGTTTCTTCAGTCAATTGTATTTGACCAAAGTCAATCTAGGTGTCTGATTTCTTATTTATTTTTGTAATAAACAGATTGGTACTCCATGGAGTGATGGAACAGAAGGAGTTACTCAATGCCCAATAACACCAGGAGAAACTTTCTTCTATAAATTCGTTGTTGATAGAGTAAGTTTCCGGTTACCATCAGTATGATAACCTTTTGTTATGAACATGTAATTGATATGGATTTCACTCAATTTTGCAGCCTGGATCATACTTATACCATGCACATTATGGAATGCAAAGAGAAGCAGGATTATACGGATCGATACGTGTAGCAGTTCCTGACGGTGTTGTAGAACCCTTCACGTACGATTACGATAGAACAATCATCCTTACTGATTGGTATCATAAGAGTACTTATGAACAAGCTACTGGTTTATCCTCTAACCCATTTGTTTGGGTTGGTGAGCCTCAGGTAATTACACCTCCTAATCCTAACAACAAATTCATTCATTAATTATTCACTAATGAATTTTGTTTTCAAATTTTGCAGTCACTTTTGATTCATGGAAGAGGGAGATTCAATTGTTCTTCTCCAACAATAGGAAATTCCGATACTTGTAACACGACGAGCCCCGATTGTGCTCCTTATGTACTAACTGCTGTGCCAGGCAAAACTATTCGAATTAGACTCTCGAGCTTATCGTCTTTGTCTGCACTGAATTTCGAAATCGAGGTAAATTTATGTGATTAAAATGTTTAGCACTTATTGTGTTATGTTTTTCTGATCCGGTGCTGACAAGTGAATATGCATAACATGAATACAGGGGCATAACATGACAGTAGTAGAAGCTGATGGACATTTCGTCGAGCCATTCGTCGTTAAGAACATAAATGTTTATTCAGGAGAAACTTATTCTGTTTTAGTGAAAGCTGATCAAGATCCTTCAAGGAATTACTGGGCTGCTTCGAATGTTATTAGTCGAAGACCGGCGACACCAACAGGTTTAGCCATTCTGAATTACTATCCAAACCATCCTAGTAAAACTCCGCCGGGTACTCCACCTACAGGTCCCTTGTGGAATGACTCTGACTATCGATTAGCTCAATCTCTTAAGATTAAAGCTCATCCAAGTCACATCATTGTGCCACCGGTTCAATCCGATAGAGTGATTATTCTCCTGAACACACAAAATCAAGTTGATGGTTTTCGGCGTTGGTCAGTTAACAATGTCTCGTTCAACTTACCTCACACGCCATATCTTATCGCGCTTAAGAAAAAATTGAAGCACAAAGTTTTCGATCAAACTCCACCACCAGACACCTATGACTACAAGAACTACGACATCAACATTGTTCAGCCTAATCCGAATGCAACTGTTAGTAACGGGATTTATAGACTGAAGTTCAATTCCACAGTTGATATTGTTCTGCAAAATGCAAACACAATGAATCCAAACAACAGTGAGACGCATCCATGGCATTTACACGGACACGACTTTTGGGTTTTAGGACACGGAAAAGGGAAGTTCGATCCGATAGAAGACCCGAAAAGGTATAATTTGGTGAATCCAATAATGAAAAATACAGTACCTGTTCATTCAATGGGATGGACTGCATTGAGATACATTGCTGACAATCCTGGTGTATGGGCATTTCATTGCCACATTGAAGCTCATTTCTTTATGGGTATGGGGATTGTTCTTGAAGAAGGTGTCGAAAGAGTTGGAAAATTACCTACTTCTATTATGGGTTGTGGCGAAACCAAAAGTTTGATTAGGACTTGATTTTTCATGTATTCTTGTGTAGTGTCTGTAAGATTCTTAGTGTCAGAAATTAGAAATTATTTTGTAGTGTTTGTTGCAATAAACATTCTTGACAATCTCTTGTATCTGTCTATAACTAATGAAATTTTATGAAAAAAGATCTTCAAAAACGGTCTTTTGCTAAGCTGCAGAGACTAGTCGACAGTGTGAAGTCTATACCGCAGGCTGGAACTATTGTCGGCTTTGGAGCTACCGCAAGGGGCCGAGAGAATTGGTGTGTGCGACATCTTTGAATACGATGTGTACCAAAATCAGATTATACAAAGTAGTGGGTCGATTAGCAGCAGGCAGACACAAATTAGGAAAATAAGATGCTGTTCCAAATGGGAGCACCAAAGAATAAATCGTTTAATTTTAATCATCGCCACATAAATCCACAGAAAACTCTTAGTTCTCGTTCTCCAAAAATCGCTATAGGAAGCTACACAAACAGTTCTAACAATACTTAAAGAAATGATAATAATCTATTAGGAACAACTTGACAATACTATTGAAGCAGCGTTTATCGATCATTTGCCCAAATCATCAGGATTCTTCGTATACAGGTCTGCACCAGACTTGCCATCATCAATGTTTAAGTGCATTTCCGCTATACAATTTGCAACAAAATTTGCAACAATCCCACGATTCGTAGCAATTTCCTGCCAAGCCATAATAAAAAAAAATGGTTAGTAACAAGCAAATATGACATATACTAGCTACATTGTATCTCAAAAAGTAATCAGTTGCAGTGCTGCATATGATTACTGGGGCTAATTACTATACCGCTACTACATCGATGTTATTTGGTGGAGTTCTCCGCTCCCCATTACTGTTCCTGCTGTGAACTTGACTCACTGGTGGAATTGACCAACTAGTGTTATTTGGTAGAGTTCTCTCCTCATTACCGTTCCTACCGAGAAACTGATTCACTTGTGGAATTGACCTACTAGTGTTATTTGGTAGAGTTCTCCGCTCCTCATTACCGTTCCCACCGAGAAACTTATTCACTTGTGGAATTGACCTACTAGTGTTATTTGGTATAGTTCTTCGCTCCCCATTACTGTTCCTACCGTGAACTTGATTCACTGGTGGAATTGACCAACTAGTGTTATTTGGTAGAGTTCTCAGCTCCTCATTACTGTTCCTTCCGTGAACTTGAGTCAGTGGTGGAATTGACATACTATTGTAATTTCCCATGTAGTTGAAACCATTGGAGGCGTTCGCGTTGCTGCTGTTGGTGTTGGTGGGAGTGGAAGGAGCATTGTTTCTTTTGAAGTTACTGCAGAGTAACCTGATGGTATTTTCCATCTGGATTAGCTCTGGGAGTTTTGTTAACTCTGTTGGTCGTACATGCCTGAAATGATTGCTCAATATGAATCAATACAAAGCCAAGGTGGTTAGTACTAAAAAAAAAGTTATGTACTATACTATACCTGGTATATACTACCATTGGTCCTATGGCGTTCGGCTTGTTAGGAAGTAATTGAGCATGCACTGACCAATTCACTTTATCATGTTCGAATACCCTGTCAAGCTCGTCGTCTACTCTGTCTGGTAGATCCTCCTGTTCGTAAGATGGTTACAGTTAGCATTATTTTGTATCTCAGCAAAAAAGATATTCAAAATGTATGCATATTTTCAAAATGTATCACATGTAGCATTACCTGAGTTATATTACGTGGATATAGCTCTTCGTCTTCTTCTTCTTCTTCTTCAGGTTGATTTTGAGGACTAGTTGATGAATTTGTGCCATTGTGGCAATATACAGTCTGTGCAAAACAAAATAAAAACAGAACCTTGTAAGAAGCATAAGAAGAATTCTTTCGGAGTTGATGAACATATAGCAAGGTTAGAATGCCATACATTAGGTGAGTTCTCATTAGCTGCATGGTCTTGTTGCTCAGCAACCGTACACAAGGTGTCATATGATACTGGTTCTTGTCGCGGAACCATCCTGGACAAGTTTTCAGATGATGCTAGTTGATTTTCAAATGACCTTTGATTTCGCCGTTCAACCATGCTAGATGAATAGATATATGGCGTTGGATCTGTTTGTTTCATCCTTGTAGATGGATTGCCATATTGTATTGGTTCTTGTTCTTGGATCCACCGAGACAAGTTATCATATGACCCTTGATTTTGTTGAACGAGCCTAGCTGAGTTATCATATGACACTCGGTCTTGTTGTTGAGTACCAGATGATGATTCTCCTTGCTCGTAGAGTGAGTTACTTCCCTATCATAGTGGGCATAAGCATGTTAGAATCTAAGGAAGTATTTGGTGAAGCAAGACAGAAATAACACAAAGCAAATAGAAAATTTTTGAGAGACACAAATGAGAGTGAATTTTCGTATGCTAGCAGACACTAGATACCTGCGAAGAATAGTCGTACGACTGACGCCCTTGTTGAACCATCAATGTTGCTGCATATTGCTGAGTTACCGGCGGACTTACAACCTGTTGAGCAGTGGATGGTTCTGCTACCCTGTATCGGGGGGTCACTGCCTGCCACGAGAAAATGGAGACAGATTTCAGAAATTAACCCATACTTATAAAGGAATGACTCTCTGATATATACCTGAGCCGAGTTTGCGCCATATGCTGCTCTGAGTTCTTCACGGGCCGAGTGTGCGTCATATGCTGCTCTGAGTTCTTCATATGACCATATGCGTCCTCCATATGCCGCTAAGGGCATTACTCCAACTTCTGCTGATGGTACCTCATGGCTACGAGTTGACATTTCCTATAATACCACAAAAATTAGTGTAAGGGTCCATGTTTAGGCACCAATAATTACACACAGAGCAAGTCGAGTAAAATAGCAATTGTCTATAACGAAACATTAAAAGTAACTAAGAAAATGGTTTAATGTAGATACATTGGAGCAGCAATTGGAAAACAGGAAGTTGTTGGTTCGTAGCATCGGAAAGACAGAATTCGATTCATGGAGCAAAGCATGTAATTAGATCATTTAGCATCATATTAAGCAATACTAATAATATTCTTAAATCGATATGCAGCACCTGATGAGTTCTGTGTGGCATTGTTGGTGCCTGAACCTGACGCGTCCCGTTTGCCAGTGTTGGTGCCTGAACATGATTGGGTCTATATGTCATTGTTGGAGCCTGAACTTGACTCGGTCTGTATGCCACCGTTGGTGCCTGAACTTGACTCGATCTGTATTCCACCGCTGGTGCCTGAGCTTGACTAGGTCTGTACGCCACCGCTGGTGCCTGAGCTTGATTATGACAGTTTGTCATCGTTGGTGGCTGCACTTGATTCTGCCGGTATGCCATTGTTGGTGCCTGAACTTGATTTGAGTTGGTTACAGGCCTCCATGTTTGAGAATTTGATTCATTGGAATTCTGTTCTCTGTAGCTCCTGCTTGAACCAACCCTGTGCCTCTGTTGTATATGGTTATCATGTATGCCCATTCCATGATTGCGAGTATAACCCGCTGTTCTTTGATTGCTAATGATCCAAAAAAGAAACTTTCAGAATAAGATTGTAACACTGCAATTTATGAGTAGAGACAACGAAAAGCTCGATCCAAAAATTTCATGTACTAATTTGATAAATGTTTAGTGAACACACAACCTTTCAGAAGGTTGATTGATCCTATTACTGATTTGAGGTTTAGAAGAAGAGCGTCGATCGTCACGACGCTGAAATTGCTGTGATGGCATCGAAGGATTCTCATTTGCAGGATGAGAATGTGAATTTGAGTCCTCATGCGCATAGCCCTCAGAAATTTGGTGTCCATTGTACCGGGCCATTTTGCAAAGTCTGTCTGTATGCAATAAAAGTAATTTAAGACATTAAATATGGAATTTATGGGTGATTTTTTCATTTCAGTAATGTGGTAAAATTTGTATAGAAATGAAGCTGGTACAATTAATCTAATTAATACTATTACATATTTGGAAAATTATCTATTAGTGATTTGGAGCCATGAATCTTGGCTATGCAAATTCAAATTGTCCCAAGATTTTACATTTCTATTTGGGGATTTAATTATGTACCTCAAAACAATCTAAAGGCTAAATTGCTATAATATTTAATTTTGTTAGGTATAGCTGGGCTAATTTTCATTGGATTCTAAGCAAAATGAAATAAATATACCGATGTACTGAACAATGAACCTATATAAAATTGTAAATTGTTAAAAGAAATTGCATTTAAAATTGTACGAGACGGCGAAGCAGATATTACAAATGTCACTGTAATACAGTGGTAAAGTTGTTGAGTGATGATACCAGCAACATCAACATATAAAAAAATAAAATAAAATTTAAAATAGAGTCAAAATTATTTAACTTCTTTAAAAACGAGTCAAATACAAAGTTATGTATTAATGAATCTTTTTTTATTTCTTTAGCAAAAAAAAACCATAACAAAATTGAACTAAAGGAGTTTATAAAAAAAAAAAAATCGTTCCCCTTTTTGGTTTAATTTTGTTGGTTTTTTATTTATTTAATCCCTAATCTCATGGCCATCTGAGGATAATACTTTCAGAGTCGTTATAAAATATTTTCTTTTTTAATATATAACATGCTCTTTCTTAAAAAAAAAATGCTCACAAGGTAACAAAGAAGTTATGAAAAATACTTCAAAAAAAATATATATTATGAAAAGAAATAGTGGTCGAATATATTACCTTTAGTCAATCCTCAATAGGGCTTCGAAAAGGGGTACAAAGTAGTAGTAGTAGAAAACTTAAACTTCTTTTATGTGCTCAATCCTACACATGAAAAATAAGATTTAAGCAAATCAAGATTTTATTTATGATAACAATGAAAATAGAATCCTTGATTATTTTCAAGAATCAAATCAAACTACACAAAAAAGAGACTTTTTTTTTACTAATGAGCAATTGATTGAGTTAAATGACATCACCCCAATTTCTCTAGGAGAATTGTTGGCTATTGAATTTGAGACAAGTCAAGGAATGGGAAGATTACTTAGTGCATCAGAAGATAAACAAGTATGCAAAAATATAGATGAGCTAAGAAGGATGAGTTAAAGAGATTTGAGACTTTGGGATGAAAAATGAGTACTTTGAAATTGATATTTATAGACTTTGGGATGAAAAATGAATACTTGAGATTGATATTTATAAAAGTAATAAACACAGGGAATGAATGGTAATAAATGATGCTACCTCATTAGCCCTTTGGCCAGAATGGATCACTGTCAAAGGGCTTACTGGATGTTTGGATACCAGAAATATAAATTAATCCCATAAATTAGAAGTAAAAAATATTTTATTTTATAAATAGTTATTTTTTTTTGTTTTTAGAAATCATTCTGAAATCATAAATCCAAACAGGATATAAATAAAGAAGGAAATGTATTTATAAAAAAACGTAGCATTATTTTTGTATATCGAGAGTTTTTTGTGATACCGGTACATAAATCTACTCAAAATGTTGAAGCCAAAGAAGCAGTACATGTGTATTCATGGAGCACATAAATATTTAGTTCGATATTTTTTTGATTAATATGTTTGCACGATGCTAATTATTTTCAAATTTGGATTAATGTAAGCTAGATTATTGGCCATTCATCGACAATAACCGTTAAAAATTTTATCGTTCAGCCATTTTGGTAATTATCGATGTCGTTGCATATTGTTGCAGAATTTGGAAGCAATGTTTCTTTTACCAAATTATTACCTATGAAAAATGTAGCATTATGTTTAAAACCGGAAGCTTTTTACAATACGGGTACATAAAAAAGGAAATCTACTTAAAATATCGAAGCCGAAAAAACAGTACATGTGTCCATGAAGTACATAAATATTTAGTTCGATATTTTTTTGATTAATATTTTTGCATGATGTTAATGATTTTTGAATTTGGATTAATGTAAGATAGATTACTGGTCATTTATCGACAAAAAACGTTAAAATTTGTTGTTTAGCCATTTTGGTAATTATGGATGTTGTTACATTTTACTGCAGAATTGGGAAGCAATGTTTCTTTTACTAAACTATTAGCTAATGGCACTTGTAAAAAAAACTCAATTGCATTACGCAGTCTATCTGAGTTGGAAAGGAGACAGACTGACTCTTGTATTGAGTAGTCCAATTTTCTTGTTCATTTTTTCCAAAATTAACTCATTACTTTTTACCAATATCAAAATATTATATTATCTTCGTCCTTAAAAAAAAAATACTATCATTTTTTATTTTTATTTAAAATTGATTAAAATAAAAAAAATGATAATATATATTTTCAGGATGAAAAAGGTATAAAATATTTTAAAATCCACAAATCTAATTACTAATAAACCCTTTGAGATGAAAAATGAATTAGTTTTATATTCACAAGTTTAATCACTAGTTTAACCATTGTGTAATAAGAAATAGATCTTAAAAAATTTATTTAGAAAAGATTGTGTTTCTGACAACTTAAGTCTGTTTAAGGAAAGAGTGAGACTCACTGACAGTTGCCCAACAAGTGATAACCGAACTGTTTTCTCCAAAACCGAGGTCCAACGTTATTTTCAAACTTTTGTTTTACTTCTTCGATAGTAACTATGAGTCTATGACTCATCAAAGCTTGTATTTTCGGTTCCTTTTCTCCTTGTGTGTTTAGCATAAGAGTGACCCTTGGGCTGTCAATCGGTTCGGTTTTTTCTGGACTGTTGGATCCAGAATCGGACCCGATAAAAAAGATGGGTCCAGATATTTATTGTTTCTTCAAAGGTTAACTATATTTCATTTTTGCTATTTTTATTATATTTTTTATGTTGGTTTTAATCTATTAATTTTTCATAACCTATGTAAATGTTTTAATTAAATATTAAATCTAAGAAAAAAATGAAAAAAATTCCAAACAAAAGTAGATGAAATCTTTAAATTTTAGATAAAATTAATAAACAAATGATAAACATTCGGATACTCGTTAAGATCCGAAAGCTTATTGATTCCTAGGGGTTCTAGCGTCGAGTACCGCTGTTGTTAATGGGTTCAATTTTAAGACCTGGAACCAAACCCGATTCACCAGATTTTTATTCGGTTTTGCGTAGTCATATACCCTGTGAACAACTAAGATTTTACTATTTTAATGGCTAGAGACTTCATTAAGTATGGTACAGATTTGATCATTGGTAATGGTGCTGGTGTGTACTTTTGGGATGATAACTGGATAGAAGAACACAATTTTAGATTATCATTTCCTGTTTTATATAAAGTCTTTAAAACTAAAAAAAATGTTACTGTGCTGTGCAGGATATGGTGTTCAGTCAAGGTGTTTGGGATTTCAAGTTTAGTAAGGCTTTAAATGATAATGAAGTTTAGGAAGCAGTTCAATTACTACAAATTATTGGTGATCCAAACAGGCTAATTTCAGCTACTTTGGATGATAGACATTGGAGATATGGGGTGGAAACAGCTTCTCTACCACTTCTGCTTATTCTGCTCTAGAAAATAAAGAGTATATTACTTTCTCTGATAAACAGTTGTGGAATCCTAAGGTACCCTTAAAGATTATTTTTTTATTGTGGACTCTATGTTATAGTGGGGCGCTAACATTGGATTATTTGTACAAGGCTGGAGTCATTCAAAATCAAAATTGTTTACTTTGAGGAATACAGGAGGAGACCAATATTTATTTGTTTATACATTGTAATGTATCTTTTCAGCTTTGGTCTTATTTCTTGAATAGTTTTGGGATTGAATGGGCTTTTGCCAGTGATGTGAGATGAACTTTATGGCAATGGAGCAATAAGAAGAGTAAGAAGAGAATCAAGCGCTTATGAGGTTATCTGCATTTCACAATTTGGTGGTGTTTGTGGATCAAAAGGAATAACAGGTTGTATAATAATAGGGCTAGAACTATCAATCATCTTATTGTGAAAGTAAAGTTTTTTTTGTTTAATTGGACTTTACATACAAACATTTTTTCTGGTATCACACTTTCTTCTCTTATTTGTAATTGAGATGTAGTAATTTACTCATCCATGTAATTTGCTTCTTTTGGTGATACTGATTTTTTAATTCATTTTACCCTTTGTCGTCAAAAAAATAATTAAGATTTTACTGAATCATTGATATTAATATGGTGAGCTGAGAGATATGATTTGTAATTTCAACTATTGATGTATTATATACATATTCCCTTCGTATAAGTTATAAAGAAACAATTTAGAATTTAGTTTGTCCAACTAGATACACAGAATTCTAATTCAAGATGGTTTTTTACATAGGTTAAAAAAAGAATAAAAATTTATAAAACCTAATTTATTTTTTTGCTAACTTACGGGTATTTTTCTTTCATTAATCCTCTTCTAAAATTAGTAAATTATAATAAATGAGGCATTGAATATTTGTAATCATTATATTCTTCTCCATATGGTAAGATTGTGTCTCTTCTGACCAACAAAAAAAGTGTGTCCAAGATTCATTCATTCCTTTTTCTTCTCCAAAGGTTGGTTTCCTAGATTTTAACGAATCTAGTCATACTAAATTTACTTCCTTTCTTTATTCTATCTATTTTTAGTAAATAGTTAATTGTGTAATTAAGATTCTAAAACTGAATGGAGGTTTAGGAGGCTAGGAGTAAAAACGCTAAAGACACACCACTCACTTACTAGTAAAATAGCGCACTTTCAACCTTTATTTTTTTGTATATTATTTAAATTAGTTATTCTGTAAAAAAAATTGTACTATAAGCATAAATCTAATTATGTAAATTTTAAATCTAGTTCATTTATGTGAGTAAAATTAGCTAACTCGGTCTGTATATATCTTGAATTGGTATATTTTTATCAGCAGTTTATTTTAGTTTTTTAACACTTTATACACGGGTTAAGTTACGTGGTTATTGATTTTTCGAGCGCATTATGTATGTTTTATTATATTGGTTTTCAAAAATTTCGGTAAGATCTAGTTTGTTTTATCATTAAATGATACATGATGTTCCTCCATCTATAAACTAGATTTTTTCTAGAAGGGAGATATAGGGGCTCCAATATCAATAGAGGAGTTTTTCTATGAGACGAGGTGACCCAATTTTCCGTTAAGGGATGTCCTAGGAGTAAAGTTAAATGTCTATTTTACCCTTTATCCAATAAAAAAAAGACAAATTTGTCCTTTAATTAAAATCTTTCCATCTCCTACATATCTTCTCCTTCTCCATTTTAATCAAATTTCTCCATCGAATCAAAATTTTATCGCCGATTAAACTTCCAATTTCGTGATGAAGAATACTAATAAATGTGTAGAAAGTAGTAGTGATGACAATCCAGATAAAATTAAATTACACTAACTAATTTGATGATATCACGATTTGAAAGATTGATTTTTTGTTGTTCAGAGAAACTTACGGTTGGGTTTCATGTCGAACCCAACCGTAACACCAAGAACACCGAAGAACACCATTTTTGCCTAGATTTACGGTTGGATTTTCAACCAAACCCAACCGTAACTAATTTGATATCATATTACGGTTGGGTTATTAAACAAACCCAACCGTAACTTCAAAT
>JAJJMC010013731.1:365423-446672 GCA_023531435.1 Papaver californicum
CTAAGTTTTGTTTTGCCATTGAAAAATCCAAATCCCTTTTTAACCGTAACTTTCCGTTTTTAAAGACAACCAACGTTATTGAACCCTTAGTTTAATTTAGTTCTGCAGACCTAAGAGTTATATGGTGGTGACCATCTATGAGTTTTGCTACTGTTTATTTGTGTTTGGATTAATTAGGACCGTGGGTACTTGATTATCCAGAATTAAACCGGAAACGGATGAATTGGGTTCGGTTTTGGGTCCTAAAATTGGACCTATTAGCAATAATGATATCTGACTGGTAGAAACGTTCGAAACCGATAAATTTTTAGGTTATAACGGGTATCTGGATATTTGTTATTTGTTTGTGAATTTTATCCAAAGTTCAAAGATTTCGTCTAGTTTTGTTTGGATTTTTTCATTTTTCATTTTTCTTATATTTAATCTTCAATTAGAATATTTACATAAATATAATAATAACTTTATATGAAAAACTATTAGATTCAAATAACATAAAGAATATATAAAAAAATAACAAAAAAAATGTTGATTTTAAAAGATCCAATAAATATCTGAACCCGACGGATATCTAGGGTTTTTATTGGATCCGGTTTCGGGCCCATTAAATTAGGACCGGATTTTTTTATCAAATATAGTTCAGAGTCCGGCGGTATCCAGAAGGAACCGGACCTGTGCTTATCAATTTTAAGTTGCTGATCATTTTTATTCGATTGTATCCAATGTGTTGGTGAGGATAAGCTGAAGGCATACTTTAATTATTGAAATTTTTAATGATAGAATTGTGTTCTTGTGATTTTTGTTGGTGGAAGTCATAGTAATTAACCAGAAACGATGCCTCGATTAGGATCATAAATCTAAAAAGACACTTACATATGGGTCAGCTTCAAGAAAATGTCTTCGTCTTGCATATAAATGTACCAAAATATCGATCATTGTAAGGTATTTGACCTTCCTTTTACCTGGGTTGGCATATATCTCGTTTTAAACATCAGTTCAAATGGACAAAGCGTCCATTTGAACAACCCAAAAATCGTGCGGACACGTAAAACGTGGGCTCCGTCCCTCTGGAAAAACAGGGGTTCCGTATTTGGGTTTATTTGTGTTTATGCGGTTTTCGTGGAGCCTAAATAAACGGTTTGTGAATGATTTTTATTTTATCATTGTAAAAAATGTCTTTAACAGGAGAATGTCAAGGGCAAAAAGGTTTTACCATGTGGGGAAAAAAGTTTGTGGAAAAAGATAGATGAAGCTAAAACCTGGCAAGAAAAATTGCTCCTAATGCCGCATTACGATGATGTCGATTGGTCGACGTCTGTACCGGTTTATCCAAAAAAGGACACTTCCTTATCACCTGGATTACCATTTCCTAAGTATGTTTTCTTTCGCTCTGGGTACATTTCATTTTTCTTATGTGTAGTGCACATAACCATATTAAAACTTGGTAACTTGGTATATAAATTTAGACTTTATCTGATCTGACTTTTTTTTTTTAATCTTCAATAGTATACCGTCGATAACGAAAAACAGTGGAGACATGGATTCGAGCTTGTTGGAAAATGTTTAAGTCTTTCGAAGTGGCGTACAGAACTACTACTGAGAAACCGCGAAATGTACCGATCTGAGGGTGCAGTGTAGTTTTTGCAAACCGTTTTGAACTTGGCTTGCAAGGCATTTGTGAGAATTAGGTGGACGTTAAACCATCCATTTGTGAGATTAGTGTGGTTTTCAAAATAACATAATTCATTTTATATTTGTTTAGAATAGTTTTATTATTTTTTAAAGTTGGATACGTAAAAATATCAAAAAAAAAAATCAACTCATTTTGACTCCCAATAATATTTTATATCAATATTTATAAATTAATGTTTCAAGAAAAAATATTTATAAATTAAGGTTTTAAAAAAGTAAATGTCAACTCATTTTTTTATCTATTAATGATATTCTATATCAACATCTGTAAATTAAGGAGAAAAGGTACAGATGCCAAATACATTCGGATCATCTTTCGTTTTATCAGCAGCCCATTCATTAATGTTTGTGACATTTCCTATAGCAGTTATCATGGTTTTAGCCGTTTTCATTTTTAACCCTGTAATATACTCAAAGCATTGAAGTATAGAGAATAAGTTAACTAGCTCTTCTTTTTTGTTGTCTACAAATAAAGATTGTATCATCAGAAGTGATTAACTGCAAGGCCATTTTCCAGCACTGAAAATCCATTGAACAAGTGAGTGTCTGCAGCTCTGTCGATATATATCTAGAAAATCCCTCCATTATAATATTGAAAAGCAAAAGAGAATAGGACACCCTTGTCGTACTCTTCCAGTACTTCTTCTAAAAAAACCAAAAGCATACTCATTTATAAACACTGAAAATATAGCAGTGGAATAGCAAAATCTTACCCATTTACACCATTTTTCATTGAAGCCTATTTTAGGTAGCATAACCTCCAAATAGCTCCAGTTAATTCTATGGAAGGCTTTCTCTAAGTCTATCTTACACACCACACCAGACTTACCAGATTTCAATCTTGAATCAACCAACTCATTTGCAATTAGAGTTCCATCTATAATCTGTCTTCCTTCAGTGTTCCATCAACCAACTCATTTGCAATTACAGTTCCACGTATAGTCTGTCTTCTTGCTGGAGAGATAAGTTTAGGCATTACTAACTTCAATCTGGAGGCTAAAATTTTACAAACACTGGTTAAGAGACAACTGGGTCTACAATCCTTGATAGTCTCAATATGGTCTTTCTTCGGTATTAATGTGATGAATGTGGTGTTATGCTTCACATCAACACAACCTGTCTCACAAAATTCATTGATAGTATCCATAATGTCAGACTTAATAAAACTCCAACATTTCTGAAAAAACATAATTGGGAATCCATCGTGGCCCGATGCTTTGTCTTGACCCAATTCTTGAGTAGTCTTGACCCAACAAACGTGGATCTGTCAGACACCAAAGTCTCATCAATATAAAAGTGTCTAATTTTATTGTATCTTCTTCTTGCAGTAGCTCGGCTGGTAAAAAAACCAGGTAAATTTGAGGGTAATTAAAAATTAATTAGGGTGATTTTTTTAACCCAGCCTATGGATGTGGTTAAGGGATAACCTAGGTCATGTAAAAATATTTAAATATCCTTTTACTAATCAAATAATTATCATAAAACATTTCACTAATCTAAAAAAATAAAACAAAAAATCAAATATTTATTTTTTAAAAAAATTTCTTACAATTTTTTTTTTAAATTTTTATTTTAGAAAAATATTTTTTTTTCAATTTTTGTTTTTACTTTTTTTTATAACTTTTTGTTAAATCATTGTATAATCGGTAGGTTAAAAAATTCTTAAACTACCGATTATGCATTTTCAAAATGTTGGATTTAAAAAAAAAAATCGATTTCTAATTTGGGGTTACTTGCACAATTGGTAGGTTAAAAAATTCTTAAACTACCGATTGTGCATTTTCAAAAATGTTGGATTTTTGAAAAAAAAAATTGATTTCCAATTTGGGACTACTTATGATAATCGGTAGTTTAAGAATTTCTTAAACTACCGATTGTGCATTTTCAAAATGTTGGATTTTTGAAATAAAATTCGATTTCCAATTTGGGGCTACTTATTAGAATCGGTAGGTAATGGTGATCCCAAAACCTCCGATGTTAATATTAGTTCGAACTTGGTGTACATATTTTTTGTACACTATTGTTACACCAGCCCTCAACAGATCTTTTTTTTTTTGAATAAAAATCACGAGCCTACCGATAGTACAAAACTATAACTCGAAAAATCAATCTAAAACACTTTCGAATTCTCTTCTAAAACTAAATCAAATAATTTTCTAACACTAACGATAACCAAATTAATTAACTAATTAATCAAAATTAACACTAATTAAGCAAGGGTAAATTAGTCATTATATAAAATATATGGATATGGGATGTATTGAGATTACTTCAAAATAATCTTATTTTATTTTATTAGTCACCCCTAATTAATTTTTGGTCGCCCTCAAATTCACGAGGTAAAAAAAGGAAAATATTTCTATCATCCTCTTTCAGCAATTTAGAATTAGATTTAATCCTCCAGGCTACCTCCTCCATATGTTGTTACTTTCTCAAATTTATTTTTGTGTCTAATTTTCTCCTCCATTCGAGTGTCAGATAACAAAGCATCCTCATCCAAACTATATATAAAAAAAATTGATCTCTGACAAAATGTACTTCAACTTTGTATTAGTATGTCCAAAAGTATTTCTGTTCCATTCCTTGAGAAAATGTGCTTTGTCAATGAAATCATTCTCCATGAACCCCATAATTTCAAACCTAAAAGGACTAGGTCCCCAAGAAGGATCAGAGATGTCTAAAAGAATGGGCATGATCTGATGTAGTTCAGGCTTTGGCAAATTGAGAAATAAAAGGGAATTGAGTTTCAAAAGCTGGGGAATGAGAAATCTATCAAGCCTGCACATCACCGGATTAGACTGACCATTAGACCAAGTGTATCTAGCACCTTTTAGAGGAATGTCTATAAGGTCGTGATCAAAGATGAATTTGGTGAAGTTCTTCATGCTTTTGGTAAGTTTAGTACAATTTTTTTTTTCTCATCACACTTCAAGATGGTGTTGAATCACCCCCGAGGCCCCGAAGCACCAAGGGAGATCCCAATATCTGCAGATGTTGTCAAGCTCATCCCAAAAGTCAGCTCTTTCATGAGGCTTATTGGATCCATATACATTTGTCAACACCCATTAAAAACCATCCATTTTTTTGCAACAAGAAATGGATAGAGTAAACTCACCAACAAGGGAGTCAGTGATTTCCAAGAAATCCTTATACATTCCTCCCGAATTACCCAAGGATTGTTGGTAAGTCCATACCTAAAACTTGAGGTACCACAAATTTGAACAATATCATAAGAAGAACAGTGTATCATCTTAGTCTCTTGCAAAATGATGATAGGAGCTTTTATGAGTTGTATCATCTTTTTAACAATTGTTCTTCTGGTAATAGAGCATAATCCTCTTACATTCCAGGTAAGGATTTGAAGACTCATTTAACACTTTCAAGTCCCCATTTCTTATTTGCTAGCTCTTCTAGTTTTTGAACCAGATTTACCAATTTCCTCAAGAGAAATTCCCAATCTTCTACATTCACTGACAAGCTCATACCAAAAGCTCATTACAGTTCCAACTGGGCATCACTTTTATAGATTGTTCGGTATTATACCTAACTTACATTTTTTCATTGCTACTTAGAGTAAGAAATTGCATCATCCATAATGTCTTCACTAACATGCTCATATCCAGGTGGGTAAGTAGAAGAAAGATCTTCAATATCTGAATGAACAATGAAAGTATTTTCCAAGCCCTTCAGAGGTGGATATCTGTTTTTTGGCTCATGTATTGATGTATTTTGCACACCTTTTAGCTCTATTAAAGATTGAACTGCAAAGTCTTTGTCAATAATAGGTGGGTTGGGTGCCTTGTTTGAGATATGCTTAAGCACTGGAGCTCCGTCAATGAAGTTATGAGCAGTAAAATTACCCATATCAGACATCAGATTAATTGATCTTGGAATACCATTAACCCCTTTAGCAATTCTAATCTTTAGCCGTATAGCACGTAAATCTTCAGTTTTAATGAAGTTGGATCAATGAACAGAACTTCACCACGTAAATCTTTATCCCTTTCCTTTATCTGTGGATTGTGGATAAAGAAAATAAAAATATAATTTACAGGTAATCCATCCTGACAAATATTTGGTAATACAAGTGGACCGTATGTGCGTTACACGTCAAATACTGAGTTGTGAATACGCTTTAGCTCCAGTTATACTACATACTTAGCATGATATTATGATATGCAAATTCAAAGTGCAAAAGCATGTGTCAATTCGTATTTTATCTGCCTTCCACTTGAATCCATGGATTTGATACTATTCTAAAGTTTTTTTTGCCGTCATTCTTTCATCAATCAACATTCCACGTATAGGTACTCAAAACTCATTGTATTATTAACTCTCATTGTTAAACAGGAAGGACACCTATTTCTTTTTGTTGCTACTTTCAAATATGGTCTCTCTCCCAAGCACTAGTCGGGATCGAAATATTTTGATAAATCAATGCGACCTGCATAAATACTATTTACAAGAGTTTGTAGAGTTGGTAGGGTATTCATATTGAAATCAACACCGACAGTAAAAGTCGGTATGATATTTATCATTCTATCAGTGTCGGCTGTTACTTTATAACTGAAGTTTCTAACCTAATTTTTGATTTATAACGGATTTAATCGAGTTCAAATCAATGAGAACACTAAAAAAAACGAACGAGAATCACTTACTTTCTTATTGGAGTCATTTTGCTAGATTTGGTTTGAATCTTTTTCTTCTTCTTCTTGATTTACAATTGCATGTAGTTTGTCTTTGATTTTTTGTTTCGTTTTTTTTACTGCAATCGTGATTTTAGGATCAGGTGTAGATCTATAACATTGTTTAGTTTGACTCATTTTTATAGATGTAATTAATCGACGCGTTTGAATATGGGGAAGAAAAGAGAAAGATAACAGATAAGGAGAAAAGGGAGATGATGAGGTTAATTAGGTTTTTGATATATTTTTTTAAAATAATTATTAGGAACAAAAGGTAACTTAGAAATTTCCCCACTTGGAAAAACCCCTTATCAGTTTACTTAGTTTGGTCCAATCCTGAGCATCCTCCAATTCGTGAGGATATCTCCAAACGTGGTTTTTTTTTCTTGCTTATAATCATTGAAATTATGTTAAAGAAATGTATCTTTTCCAACCGATCTACGATCAGGTTTCAACTTTAAAGCTAGTCGTAAGCTTGTTTTTGACTAGGAAAATGATGAACTCCTAGTTGTATGTAGTAGAAAAACCCTCCACGAATTGGTCTTTGAAAAGTCAACCCAACCGTAGGGAGTAAAATGACCGCCTATAGATAGGCTTTGGCTATAGAATATACTGAACTAATTTTAAATAATAAAAAAAATATGGCTTGGAATAGTCCACTAAGATGGGAAATTTTGCGACACAGTTTCAAAACTAAAAAATATTTACAACAAGTTTTAGCTTTGAAAGCCAACTGTAATCTTGTTTACGACTAGAAAATGAATAACTCCTAGCCATGGGTAGTAAAATAACAACCTACGACTAGGTTTTTAAAAAGAATACCAAGCCGTAGGGAGTAAAATGACAATTATATCTCATTTTAAGATGAAAAATTCCAACAGTAAGAAATCTCCGGGAGTAAAATGACAGTTATATCTCATTTTAAGATGAAAAATTCCAACAGTAAGAAATCTCCAACTCAGTTATGGATAAAAATTCTTCATTTTCTAGACGTAAACAGTGAAAAGTTACACCTATATATGGCTAGGAAATTGGTCATCGACCTAACCGTAGGTGTTTCTAATAACAGTTTTTTCAATCCAAAAAAGGATCGATTGATTAGGGTGAGGAGTGATAGAAATGGTTTTAGGTTCTTATTTTTGTTTATGAATAGTTAGGTTTATTTGTGTGAAAAGTAGGTTAGATTTAATTTGGATGGAAAAATAAAAAAGTAACTTAGACATTTACTATCCACTGAGACACCTCCTAACCTATTACCTAGACGTTTTAAGTGTTCTGGAGCCCTTCGTAAAAAATGAGGAGCCCCAAAAACAGGCTTCTTTCTTTATTCCGGATCAGAGGTGTAACCAGCCCAGTTAAGCCCATAAAAGAATTCCGCTGTTGTTTGAAATACTTTTCTACCCTCGTTCTAATACCGTTTGAAATTCAGTTTCGAGAACCACAAACAGAAGATAGGAGCAAATCCAGAAAAAAGGACAGAGAAAAATGGTGATCTCAACATTAACAAGCTCAGTATCTAAACCTAATCTTTTACTTAATCAAGTTCTGAAATCAAAACCCATTTCTTCATTTACCTTAAAACCCACTGTTTCTTGTTCTTCTGATTCCAATGGAGCTTTGTCACAAGCAATTACTGTTGCAAAAAGACAGATTTTTAGTTTGGGTTTGGGGATTTTGACATCAGCCATGGTGATTGGTGCTCCTTTAGAAGCAAATGCTACTAGAATTGAGTATTATGCTACTGTTGGTGAACCACCATGTGAGTTGAATTATGCTAAGTCAGGGTTGGGTTATTGTGATGTTTCTCCTGGGTTTGGTAATAAAGCTCCACTTGGTGAACTTATTAATGTAAGTGTTGATAAATTTTTTGGTTTGAACTTTTTTCTTCATAGATTAAGTTTAGTGGGTCTAGTTTAAATTTATGAATTGCTTATTACAATCACTTAATGAATCTTCATGGGGGAAGTACTCTAAAATGTATGTTTACTGTGTAGTTGGTTTTTATATGAAGTAGTTGAGTGAAAATTTTGTTTATTCAAGGAAGTGTGTGTCTAGACAACATTGGCAATGGGAATATGTGAATTGTGGGATATGATAGCATAGAATTAGACATGAAATTTTAAGGGAAAATGAAACATTAGAGCACCCCATTTCACCAAGATGTATCATTGTCGATTTTGCCAAGATGTATCATTGTCGATTTCCCCAATCATATTATGTTTCTTATTAATTCCTCTACATATGTGGGAATTTTTATGAATGTGAGGAAGCCATTGAATTTGTAAATGAATAATAACCTTTGGGAATCAGTTCATTTTTGTGCTTCATTTTGGATTGCAGGTTCACTACACAGCAAGGTTTGCAGATGGGACAGTATTTGATAGCAGCTATAAACGTGGAAGATATCTCACGATGCGCATTGGTGTTGGCAAGGTATTTGCTGATTGAAAGTCTGAGTTAAATTTTCGTAACTGCCACATTGAGTTGACATGCTTACACATAGAATGGTGGTGGTTACTAAAGCAGACATGTTTGGTTGCATAAAGTGGAAAAGATAAAATCATAACTAGAAACGTTTGGTAAACTGGAAATGTTTATCTTCGTGATCGTGCAAACAATAACTTCAGTTTAATCATGTTTGCAATTACAGGTGATTAAGGGACTGGACCAAGGGATTGGTGGGGGTGAAGGTGTGCCTCCAATGGCTGTTGGTACGCTTACAAACAACAAAAGCCGTTAAATCTGTGAACTTTTAGATCCTTTCTTGTTATTTTTCTGTATAATTCAAAGTTACCCTCCACTTACATGCAGGAGGGAGGCGTAAACTTCAGATTCCTCCAGCCTTGGCATATGGACCTGAACCTGCAGGGTGCTTCGGAGGTGAATTTTTTTACTGTTCATAACTTGTTTCATATATCTCGTGCATCGTTCTTATGGTTGTCCGTTACCAAAAACATATAGAAGTCGATGAATGCTTTGAGGTTTTACAAATTATTAACACCTCCCAATTATCTTCTTTACACAGGTGAATGCAACATACCTGCGAACGCAACACTTACCTACAACATTAATTTTGTAGGAGTTTACAAGTGAAAATTCAAATCTGCAAAGGTTTCAGTTTATAGAATAGCAAGTAGAATGACAGGAAAGAGCAATGGCGCATCCCGGTGAGCTTCTTCCACTGCTTACCCTGCTTGTCTTTAATGAATTCTTCCATATGTTACGATGCCTGAGGTTTAAGGGTCAACTCTAATGCAATCTATATGACACCTTCAACGAACACCGAACAGTCAATTGGTCACAAATCCCTCAAGCACTCATGCTTACATGCATCTGTTGGCTCTCTCCTTCATTTGAACCATGTTATGCACAAATGACTTCCACATATTCGTTTCTTTCTTGTCTAGTAGTTCCACTGACGACTCGCTTTGATGCTTTTCTATAAGTAGGTATTATCTATTTCACTCAAATAATTTTGGTATTAACTGTGAGATTGGGCTGCCTGTTATTTGAATATCAGAATCTAAAAGTATAATGGAGTCCAGTGCTCTATACGGATCGCAGTTTATCAAGCAGAGGAGGATAACGGTTGCTGTCCAATTCAGCCACGGATTCATGATTCTTGGAAATCATTTATGTTATATATCACAAGTGAGCCGTCTTACTTACATCTGTAAGTTGTAGATATGGTACAACATAAAGTTGATACCTTGTTGTTAATATTATTTTACTGTTGTCCATTTATATGTGAGATTCCTTCTGTTTAGCAACTAATCGAAGTTTCTTCCCTCTAAATTATCTGTATCTTACTACCATGCAAATTTTATTTAACATATTGTCCATTCAATCTAGTCTCCTTTTGCTTTCAAAGCTTCCAATGTCTCATTTTCGTGGCTTGGCTATTCTACTACTTGTACCAAGACCAATATCTCGTCCGCAACACATTGTCACACCCTTATAGTGTTCCATTGTCATTCATGAACAATTTTTAATCTCGAAAAATAAAACAGTGAAAAACATGTGCACAGAAAGTCATAAGAAATCACAAAATATTAGATTTGGTTGAAGCATATGTTTGAACCTTTTTTTTTTTGCTCCATTCCTTTTTTGCGTATAATGAAATTATTAATTTCTTTAAGGTGTGCACAAATCGGATTTGATCATTATCATTAAGAAACTATTAATTTTTACTTTTAATCACCATTTAGACACATGATTTCCGTCTTTACTTTGTGAGATTTGCTTCTACTTTGATGCTTTCTTTGTTTGAGCATTATTTTTTTGTCTCTTCAACTGTTTATGCGTTTACTTTTAACTTCATCTAAGAATTATCCGTGTAACTCACCGTCAATACATTATCTTGAATGATTAGATTGAAAGTTGTTAGTGTCAATAGCAACCGTTAAACACCGGACCCTCGTCTATAATGTTCATTTGTCAGTCATTACACTTGTGCAGTTTCTTCTAAATTTTGAACTTGAATTATTGGTCTCTCATGGAGTCATTTTCATGTGAGCAGATGTAGACATGTTAAAGGCACCTAGATATGTATGCATGCATGACGACTAGTGCAGAATCTTTAGTTTCAAACAAAAAAACAAAAGCTATTCCCAAGTCCCAACATTGAGAAAAATGGAAAGATTAGATGACATTGAGAGGTGCCCAATGAAAACCATACACAGGATCTGAATACTGTATGATGCAGATTTCAGTGGGGTATGCATAAGTGTTCAAGCCAAAGGTCACCAAGTCGGATGAAATTTTTACTATGACCTAGTTTGACTTCACCAAGTGTTGCACAGAGTGACTGATTTGAGACTACTCAAAAAACTAACTGCATTCTGTCTTGTCACGTCCATCCTAACAACACTTCACATAGCAGAACCAAAATACCTGCAAAGTTCTCTGATTACCACAACCCCATTATTATCATTATTTACTTGTACTACATCAGAGAAACTGATTGGACTTTTACATATGAACTAGAGGTAATAGTAGTCCATAAACTGATTGGACTCTTACATAATTAGTTAAGCCTAGACTGCTAAATTTAAACTTTTCTTGTCTGAAGTTTACATGATAGAGCAAGAATTTGGGTTATCATCACTAAACATGGCAATATAGTGATCATCTTGGTTGGTCATTGTGGTTGTTGTAGTAGTGTTATCAATTTTTCTAACATAACCAGGTGGTGCTTTTTTGTCGTAAACTTGAGCAGTATAAGGATTGAGAACTAAGTTGTAAGGAACATAAGGCCATACTTCAGACTTGTTTCCTGTTGATTGAGCTCTCTTTAATACCTTGTTTGCTTCTACATATCCATTTACTGTCACCTTTTGTTCTTTCCTGTTAATCTCCACCGATTTTACTCCTGTTTAAAACAAACAATACTATCGTTAGCATCTTAATTCTTACCGACCGATAAAAAATAAATAAACAACACATACTTATATTAGAGGGGGAGGATTTCAGTACCTCTCATTGAAGAGAGAGCATTCTTCACTTTAAGTTCACATCCTTCACAGTCCATTCTAACTTTGAGTTCAACTGTCTGCATTTGTCTCCTTTGCTTGCTTCTCTTATGTCCATTGCCTAGTAAACCTGAGAAATAATCTAAAGTATATCCAACACCCATTATGAATGTTTCTTGCTGTGATCTATGTTGGGATGAAGATTGATTAAACTCACAAGAAGAGAGCAATTTTTTTTGAAGGAGTGACACTCAATAAAGGGTTGAAAAGAAGTGCAAAGAAATGGTGACAATGGGAAGAGTTACTTTGGTCCTTGAGATGGTTACATATATTTATAGGGTGGAAAAGCAAGGGTAGGTGTGGGAGAAAGAAACAATAAAATATACATGATATTCACTTTTTTTTAAAAAAAAAATTGGATATTTTATTTACCTCCAAAACATTACAAATGACATTGGTGAATGTTGGCTGCCTTTATCTCATAATAGGTAACTGAGATATTGGTCTCTTCCAACAAAACATGTCTTCCTTCAAAAAACGTAATTTGATTACAACTTAAACCTTTTATAGCTAAACATAAAGTAGAAAATAAAAAGGTGGCATTATACTCCATTGATATATGTACGCTCGCTGTTTTTTTGCCCTTTTTGTTAATAAGTCAGCTACTCTATTTATACTTCTGTAGTCGAAAGTAAAGCCCAAAAAACTTGTTGCTGATTGTAGTACCTTCTGTGCTTCTTGTACTATCTTTTGATTTCTCCATTGTATGTCGCTTGTTAACCCTTTCCCAAAGTTCATCACCCTTTTGCAATCTTCTTCTAACCAAAAAGAATAACAGTTAATTTCCATTGCCCATTTTGTTGCTTCTAGTAAAGTCAACGCCTCTGCTTCTTCTGAATTGGTTGCTTCGAAGGTCCCAGATCTAGTTTGGAGAGTTGTTCCTGTTTCAGATCGAATAATAAGTCTAAATCTAGTTAGAGAGTTATTGCCTATCCAGGATGAATCAAAATTTATTTTAAGTTGTTGCATATTTAGAGCTTTCCATTTGTCTTGTTGATGCCTATTTTGTCTGTACTATTTCTATTACATCTAGAATTTGGTTTATCTTTTCCTGTATTCTCATTTTTATTTGTATAATCATTTAAATTCCAAAAAAGAAGATGTCTCTGAGTTGCCACAACAATTTGTAAAGATGTAATAGATTTATTTTAAAATATTCTGACACATCTTTCCTTCCATATTAACCAACGTTTTATAGTCATTGTTTTAATTTGTTTGTTATCTATTCTTTCTTGACTCCATTCTGTGAATAAACTACCAATGGATAAAGTAGAAGTTGAAAGCAAATTAGCCATAGGAGGAAACATCTAAACTGAATTAGCAAACATACAATAAAAAAACAGATGTTGTATGGATTCATTGTGATGATTAGAAAAAATGCAATTAATATCTATGTTATGCATAAATTGTCCAAGTTTTTCTCTAATTGGAAGTGCATTATAAATTCATTTCCATAAAAAGATCTTGATTCTTTGAGAAATTTTCATTCCCCATAGATTCTTCCAGAATTTAGTATAAGAATCAGTATTCTGAGTTGTTTCTACCTGTTGTAACCTATTATATAATGATTCCACTGTAAAATTTCCATTATTTGTTAGTTGCCATCTTATGTTATCATTATACCATTCATTACTTTTGTCTGTAAACACCCTGGTTCCCAAAATTTTGTTAGCTATTATATGAGGAAAGTTATTTCTAACTTTGTCAGCATTCCACTTCTTTGTTGTTGAGTCAAGTAACTCTGCAACAAGTGCTAGATTGTTTAATTTAGTTCCACATAACTCAAGAAGTTTGTTTCCATTCCTGGAATCCCTTTGTCTATCCATACATCTATATCTTGTCCATCTCCTACTTTCCAATAGCTATATTTATGAATCAGATGAACTCCTTGAAGAATATTTTTCCAAATGTATGATTCCTTGTAATGTCTGTTTTCCCTAAAGATAGAACTATTTTTAAAGTATTTTTATTTTAAAATGGTTCCCCAAATAGAGTCTGGTTCTGTGATTAGTCTTCATGCTAATCTTGCAATCATGGCTTGATTCATTTTATTAGCCTCTTTGAAGCCTAGTCCCCCTTTACAAAGAAAGTATCATCCTTTTAAGTACAAACCTTTAGTGTTACTCTCTTTACCCCACCAAAAATACCTTTGTATTGCATTAAATTTAATTGTTAATTTTTCTAGGAAGCATGAAGCATCCCATTTGATAGATAGGCATACTAGAAAGGATTGATTTATTGAGTACTAACTTACTAGCTTGAGCTAGAGTTTTGCCATGCCAAATTTTAACTTTGTTTTCCATCTTAAGAACAATAGAATCAAAGGGTTTTGATTTTATATTTTTCTATGAACAGAGGTTCCCTCAAATAAGAATCTTTTGGGTTTATTTGTTTAATTTTAAGAATTCTTATCATTATTCTTTCATGTTTTGAGTGAATTCTATTGCTAAAAAATACTCCTGATTTGCTAAAATTGTTAAGCTGACCAGATGTTGAACTAAACTGATTAATGATGTTTATTATATTTTTACAGTTAGCTAAACTTGCCTTAGTAAAAAGAAGGCAATCATCTGTAAAAAAAAGGTGTAAAACGATTGACTATGCCTAGAGATTTTTATACTAGAAATCTGTTTGTTTGATCTTTTTCTAAAATTAAAAGAGAAAAAACTTCCATACAAATGAGGAAGAGATAAGGAGACTGAGGGTTTTCTTGTCTCGGTCCTCTAGATGGTTTAAAGAACTCTCCAGGTCTACCATTCAGCAGAATTACTATAGAAGCAATGGAAACACATTGATGTATAATCTTACACCAGTTTGTGCCGAAGACAAAAGCCAACATTGTTTGAGTTAGGAATTCCGATCTGAATTTATCGAAAGCTTTTGACATATCTAATTTAATGTCCAAGCCTCCATGTTTAGTTTTCATCTTTTTTAATGAGTTTAAAACTTCATGGGCCACAACGATGTTATCAGAAATTTTTCTAGCAGATATGAATGCAGACTGAATGGTGATATCATTTTTCCTAGGTATATTTTAAGCATTTTAGCCAGCAGTTTAGATAAGATTTTGTAAGGGATGTTATTCAGACCAATAGGTCTGATATCATTTGAAGTTTTTGGTTGCTTTGTTTTGGGGATGAGGAACATAAAAGTTTTATTCATTTTAGGATTGATTTGCTTAGTTATGAAAACATCTTGTATTACTTGCACCATTTGAGGTCCAATGAGTTCCCAATTGTGTATGAAGAAACTAGATGGGAACCCATCTGGTCCTGGTGACTTATTTGGTTTCATATACCTAACAACATTCCAAATCTCATCCTTGTCTGGGATTGCTGTCAATTTTTGGTTTTCTTGTTCAGAGATTATTTTAGGTACAAGATTCATTAAATTTTGGTCAAGATGAATATGTTGAAGCGAACAGATTGTTAAAATGGTTTTTTAGTTTTTTAGTTCTTTAGTTCTTTTGTTATTTCTGATTTTATTTTTACTGTCTCCCAATTTTCATTTATGAGGCAATTTATTTTGTTTTTTTTTTCCTTTTTTTCAAAGTTTTCAAGTGAAAATATTTAGTATTTCTTTCTCCTAGTTTAATTATATTATCCCTACAAAGTTGTTTTGCAATTGCTTCCTGAGAATCATACAATCTTTCTAATTCAGTCAAAGTTTTATGTATTTGTATTTGATTTTCCTTATGATTTCCTTTTGTTTTTAAGCATTCAATTTGTTTTAAAGTTTTTTTTATTTTTCTTTGGGGAGCTCCTCCAATAGGTTAGTCTATCTCCTAAGGATTTCAGGTTACTTAAGACTACCTCTCTTGAATCAGTCAAGTTAGTGTTCCATGTGTTATGAATTAAGTCAATGCAAGATTTTTCTTTAATTTAAAGGGGATATTACTCTCATGTTTATCTTTGTTTAATATGTCTAATCTTATGGGACTATGATCTGAACCTATATGAGCTAAGTGTGTTAGTAAAGATTCAGGGTTCTTAATTAGCCATTCATCATTTGAATATGCCTTATCCAATCTTTCCTGAATATTTTGTATGCCTTCTCTTTGGTTATTCTAAGTGAATTTGTATCCCTGAAAGCCTAAGTCTGAAAGGCCAGCATTACTAAGAATTTTCTTAAAAGGTTCAGCCTCTATTGCTTTGAAGGGTCTCCTTGTTTTTCATTAAGATCTAGAACTTGATTATAATCCCCTAAAACTATCCAAGCCATCTTATTTTGTTCCACTCTGACTGCTATTTCTTTTAAAAAATTCCAAGAATCTATTTTATATTCACTTTAGCTATTGTTTATGGGTATTTTTTTTTTTACCAAGATCTGGTTATGAGTATCTGTCTTAAACAACCTCTGATGTTAATGAGATTTGAACTCAAATGTGTGCAAATTTCTAAGTGTTATTCTGAAATGATATTAAATTTTTTAGTAGATGAGTATTGATTTCATTTATGGGTAATACTAGATAACAATGCCGACATCTACAAGAATGTCATTGTTGTTAAGCTAGCTGGTATTGGCAACCTTGGTGAAAAATCCTTGACAGTTGACTAATATTGTATTTTTTCTTTTCTTTCAAATGGGAAAACAAAAGGTTTCTGCTTCACAAGAGCTGTGGGATAGAGTGTTTTGAACACTTTATCCCTTTCGAAATGCACGAGTAACTTTTGCACTATGGGATAGTGAGGTAAAGAGGCTAGACGGGTGAAGTTTCCCCGTCTAGTATATAAATTCACTTGGATGGGTGATCATTACCCGTCCAGGTAATATATTTAGTTATTTTTATAATAGGACCCGTATTTTGGGTATTTAATATTGGAAAAAATACTTAGACCGGGAAACTTCAGCCGTTTGGATGAAACTTTTACCTATACGGGTAATCATCCACCGTCTGAGATTCTCTAAACGGGGAAAGATCTCTCGGTTGGCTTGGACGACTGAAGATTGCTCGTGTAGGCTAGACTACTGAGCACTCTTTCATATGAAAGGGTGTTTGAAAGAGTTTGGGTGAAATGGTGTCCTTCTCTTACCCATAGTGGCACCTAATTTGCTATTTTTGGTCTAACTCTTTCACTTTGAATGGGTATTCTCTAACCATAGCCCTTGCTCTAAGGCCTAAAGGGGTTTGTATTAGGCCAGTTCTTATGCACCTCTCAAATGATCAAATTTGAGAGGTGATGAGCCACTATGCACCTCTCAAATGATCAAAATGACCTCTCAAATACTCAAGTTTGAGGATTTGCCCTGCGCGTCAAAGTCTTAGTCGAGCGACAAAGAGCAAGTCGTTAGCGACTTAATCTTTGTCGTTGGCGGCCAAGTCTTCGTCGCTCGACGAAAACTATGTCTCAAAGTAAATATATTAAACATTTTACATTCTTCTCTCCTGCTTTTTAGTTATTTTGACAAACTTTTATTATACAAGGGGCCTACTAAATATATTATAATATCTAAAAAACCCCACCAAATATATATAAACAGATTTTTTACTATTATGGGTTCTACAAAATACAATTAAATGTAGTATTCTACTCAAATTTAATAGGTTTATCATATTAGAGAGACCCATTTATTTACCCACATGATTGGACAAACCAAACCATTTAATATGGATGCATAGAACTTGGCCTTAGTACGTAATAAAACCTTCGTACTTGGTTTATATTCCTCTAAAAAATGAATCTCTTTTCTCATAAAAACTTTGGAAAAAACAAACCAAAAGAGAGAAATAGAAAGTAATTAAAACAAAAGTGATACCAACAACACCACATCCAAAAGAATAAAAAGCAAAATTAGGTTAAATCTCTTAGTAAATGAGAGAAAAGACAATCATCTGGTTAATCACAGATTTTCTTAATTCTTAAGTACAGTATTGGGTCATACTAGTATTTTACACTGAAAAGTTTAGTGCTTTTGGGGATAGAATAGCATGGATGCTAATAGGGGGTACCAATTTGATCGGGGGTGGACTATTCTAAAGGTGAAGAATGTTTAATGTCTTACATGAAATCTGCTAGACCCACAAGTAAAGTGGTACCCCTATTAGCAATCTTGTAAAAATCATGCCAAAATAAAGTGGAGTCCCTGTTTGGTCACCAACAAAATTGTACAATTTCTTCTTAATTAGGATCTGAACCAACCACCATACAGATACATACACTGATTTCTTTAGATGTAATGGGTATGGGTTTAACAATTTATGCATCAATCATTTCTTTGCAATTGATCCAAGCATGGGGCAGCTGATAGATTTTTTCCTGACTTTGATGTGGTTCTTCAATAATTGAAGGTTACTTGTGCCCAATTTTTAAGCTATGTACTTTTGTAGGTGTTGGGAGTCTATGATACTTAGATTGTCTACATATAGGTAGTCCTTGGCAGAGTGGATGTGATGCTTCAAATGTGCTGTTTAGTGCCTCCAATAATTTGATTATTTTATTAGCCCATACATATTACATATCATATATTTTCATTGCATATTTTTTTTGGAATTTCCAAGTACAAAGTAGTGGAGTGGACACTGAAAACTGTTTGAAGTTACTTCTGATTCAGGAAATGCCGTCATTTAATGAAATGAAAGAAAGAGGATGCTGCTGACTACAGATTCTATGCCCTTTTTTCTTTCAAGTCAGTGGATTCCCTCGTTTAGGTTCCCCGTGAATTTCGATGAAGAGCCAAATCTCATTGTTTGTAGCAAATTGAAATGCACTTGCTCGCGTAAGAATGGCATTTGGCATAATCCAATGGAAAAAACGGATGTCAATGTAGTCCAGTGACAAAATCAGCACCAAAATTTTATCCGACTAAAAAAAATGTTTGGGTTAAAAAAAAAAAGGCTTATCGGATAGAAGATTCATTTGACTTAGAGCAAGCACGATGGTATAAAAAGAGTAGAGAAAAAAACCTCGGTAATACTTCCTAAGCAGGAGCACTGTTATTATACGGAGAAAAATCATCCATGTCTTTGTAAAAACTCTGAAATAATGTACCACAGTGGTTGCATTTTCCCAGATTTGCGTATTGCCTGGATGGGGAAGATATGGTACAGCATAGTGCTTACTCTAGGGAGCAAACATTGGACGAAAGAAAAAATAGTTATAATAGCAAATGGCAAGATTAGCTTGAAGTCGAAACACTTGGTTGATCCGATTGTTAGTCGTCTTAGTATAGTTGATCTTTCCTAGAGGCTAGAAAAAATGTGTTCTTAAACGTCTAGGTATCTAACTCAACATAGAATGCATTTCAAAATTTAAAAAGAAGTGGTCGTTTTAGAATTGGATCCTTTCTTAGGCAGAATTTGATCTGTGATATAGATTTTCCTTTTCCGACTGCACTCTAGATTCAATTCTAGGTGCCTCCTACCTTACGCTTCCTCGAATGGCAAAATCAAAGGCAATGGAAAAAAAATATGCAAAATGGATCTTTCTTTTTTCCTACTATTGCCACAATCTTCACCTGTTGAATTCTCCATTGAGTGAACCACTTGCTACAGATGCATCAAAAAAAGTTGAGGTTTCAAATCTCACAGATGCTTGGGTGCTTCTATGGACCATTTGAATGTCTTCTGTCTGGAATAGTACAATTATTACAGTCCTAACCAAGCTGCCTGGTCCAATCAATCTTCTGACGACGTTAGTACATGTCCTCGGCAGGCAATTCAAGCATGCCTCTGATGACATTTATACCCAAGTTGCTCTTAAACTGGATTTCGTTGTCTATGTAATAGACACACCCCTTATCCAGACTGAACTCAACATGGAAATAAGGAAAGTCCTTTAGGATTGAATCATGTAATCCTTCCGCGCTTGTGGCGATCAGCTTTTTTGCTCTGTGTTGGCTCCACTCATCTTCTGCTTTATCTATCACCTTCTTAAAACGTAGGGGCCTGCTTTGCAATTTGTTGGGTACCGTAAAGGAATAAATTCGACCAACCAATGCGATGTCTTTCACAGTTTCAAGGAACACCACTGCTTTGCAAACATCATGATAAGGCATTTCTTAAAGTTGCGAATTTCATCCCACACATTCAGTATTTCTAGTGGCTGCCTCATGCTGCATAGTAAAATGTAGCAATGCCCATGTACTTCAGGCTTCACTGATTCCTGAAGTACTAGGACTGGAAAATAGAAACCATCTAAAACTTGGAAACAAACCTGAACTAGGAAAAGGAAATCCTAATAAGAGACAATATTAGACAAACCCCAATATCAAATATTAGCCCTAATTTTAATATTCAAATTTTAAAAATGAAATATTAAAAATTACGAAGCAAGTATATTCATATTCAATTAACTATAAATAGAAAACGGAACAACTCGAAATGTCGCGTTAGAGATCAAGACGCTGGTACTCCACCCATTAATGTTTTTGTACACGCCCAACCAGGGAGACAAAAAAGAATTACTTTCATTTATTCAGGGACAGTCTCTGTCAAGGACAAAAACCATTGCAATTGCACAATGGGACGGCGGAAAAAGTTAATTTTTCCATTTCTTTCCACTCAGAACTGGTTTAGCAAAATTATATAACCCACGTAACATGGCATAACTACAAAAGCTGCATATAGAGAAGAACACACAACCCTAAACTGCTTTTCATGTAAGACTAATGGCTGTAGCATATGATTGAAGAACAGATAGAGCTTGCTCTGCGATAGCCCTGTTCCTTGCTTGAACCACCCAATCACCAACAATTTCCTCTGCTTTGCTACCTCTGACACCTTTTTCTAGGCTTTCCGCAGCTTCAGCCAGTTTTCCTTCGGCCAGAAGCCTCTCAACCCTGCTGATGACAGATTCGATCCCGTCCCCGGATAGGTCATCTTCCTTCACCTGAAAACAGGATACACCATCAGATAATTAAAAAGAAGTTTAAGGTTTCTATATTTGATATTTGGCTAATGAAAAGTGAACTGTGATACTATGCAGAAAGTGCTGCTATTTACTACATTATTACCTTCAAAGAAGACGCAACATGTGCCAATGTATGCGTCAAGATGCCTCCACCACCAGGTGGAATAAGGCTATAGTGCCGGAGCGTGTCTTTCAATGTAGTAAACTGCATGGCAAAACGAACATTAGACATATACAGTTCGTTTTTGTTTTGTTTTTCAATGCGGTATCTAGCAAAAAACTTTATACTGTAATTTCATGTGGTTGCTAAACTACACAGATTAAAATTAGAACTAGAGAAACAGATAAGCTACAAAGATGAAGTGCAACACTACCACCTAGTTTTCCCTTGTTAAACCTCCCTGTCAGAATTCCTTCCTACTTCAGAAAAGCAGAACTATGTCCAAGTGTAAAGTAAGAATATGACAGTGCCAAAAAAAAAAGAAAAAAGGATGCAGATCAGTAAAGAATTTGCTTAACAAAACCCATAAAGGCAAAGGGAGGGGTAATATTCTGATTGGCATCTATTAAAAGAGAGTAAAATAGTATTTATCTGTAACCATGAAAAGAAGTTCAAAGCATCAACACTTGCCTTCTGATTCAATTGAAATTGTGTGTCTGTACCATGCTTTAACGTTTCTTCTGGAAGAGTTGACAAGACCAATTCCAAAAGGGAGTCTTTGTCAATGCCATCAAGATATGTACGTAGCACATTTACCTCTCTCTGAATAGGTAATCCATTAGATAATGCATCTTCTAATGCAAGTGTGCCCTGCACAATCCAAACAAACAACTCAGATGCAGAAGTCTGTAATTTGAGAACTAAGTATTTTTTTTTTTAAGTTCTTTTCTTTCTAAGAGGTGGAATAGAATAACCTGGTTGAAGCCAGATAAATAAACAGAAGATAAAACTTAGGTTGTTTTAGGAAGGAGCATGGACTACACATTTTTTCATCAAAAAAGAAGGAAAGAAAAAAGATTACCAGAGCCAGCTTGTATACAGAGTGACTCTGCCGTGACTCTTCAGATCGTGCCAAGAAAGCCATGCATAAGGCATTAATCTATAACAAAAGAACCATCCACCATAAATTTATAAACTATTACCCAAAAGGTAGTGGCAGGAGTGCAATAGAGCATTAAATGAGAATTATGCAGCAAAAAGAAAAAGTAATTTAAGAAATGCAATGAGGTTGTTGTGTACATGTGTTTGTTAATTCAACAGACAACTTACATTAAGATTAGCCTCTGCCATCTTTTCAATCTGTGATGCTTTCTCATTAGCAATGGCAGCAGCAAGTTTTGCTTTTGCTAAGTCTTGGATCTTATTCAACTGTGCCTCAGCTTCATTTTCCTGGCACCATCACATGTTTAGCAAACTGTGAAACGTGTACACATGTTGTGACGATAATCTTTTTTATTTTTGTAATCTTTTTGAAAGTAAATATTAGAATTTAACTGCAGGGGTAGGATAAAACCTTTCTTTCCAGTTCCAGCTTGAGATCTTCTTCTGCTTTTTCTTGAAGCAACTTTATGTTAGTTGCAAACTTGACCCTTTCTTTGTTTAACTCCTGATAACAGATCAGTATTAGTCTCTCAACCAATCATAAAACTTACTATTACTGTAAAGAATTAATTAGAGTTACTATTGCACGTCTAGGTCAACTACTGGTAACAGAACATGTGTACTTCCAGCAAATTACACCTAATCAGAAGGACCATAACATAAAATACCAAATAAAAAGAAAGAAACCCATTAGCTATATCTTCAACGAAATGTTTCTTCAAAAACCTTAATTGCTGTTCAAAGCAGAAACAACAAGGCATTCATATAAAACTGAATGTAAAGTTGATAAAGTGGATAAAAGCGTTGTTTAACAATGTTCATGGTGAAGACTACTACAACCTTCTCCAACATCGCAGCTTCTTCAGCATACATGAGTTGCCTGGCTCTGGCATCCTTCAACTCCTTCTCGTACTTCTCCTACAGTGCCGCGTGAAAAAGAAACATACGCAGTTAATAGTCAAATTGAGATGCAAAACAGCAAGTCAAATAAATTATAACGCCTTAGACTTTAAACAGCATATCAACCTTCAAAATTCTCTTTTCCTCAGAAAATACGTGAGCATCTAATTCAAATTGCTTTCGTTCAGCTGCATGAAGGGCATCCAAGAAATCAAGAACCAACTTTCCATCCTTGGATATGTACGCGTCCTTCAACTCTTCATTCGTGCTCAGCAACACCTTCAGTTTGTAAAATAGATAACAGAGATATGTAGCATTACACTACTTGTTAAACTTGGTTACAAATTTAGACAACAAAAATTACAAGTAAAGAATGCTTAAGAGGATAGAGCATGGTATAAGTTAATTGTTTATACCTCTTTTGCTTCAGAAAAAGGCACGGAAACATCAGTAACTTTCTCATTGGAAGAAGTTGTTGGACTCCCCTCGTCTTTTTGAAGAGAATATTCAGCAAGAAGTGCATTGGATGATTCGGAATCATTAACTATGGGAGCCTGAAAGAAAATAATAAAACAAAATCCTGAAATCAAAGTCAAGTAAAATGAACTTGCAGAACAATATGAAAAAATTAAGCATTCCTAGTATACTGATAAGCTGATAAAGTAAATATAGAATCATGGTGAACCTATGCAGCTAACCATCTAACAGCTATTAGCTACTTCAATGGGACAAACCAAAAAGGTCGAGCTTCATTTCTAATGATATTCTTTGGAACTAGCGACAGGAGAAAGGAGATAATTCTAGTTATGGAGTTTGAACTGCACCAAATAAATTTCTTGAACATAACTGACAACTGTGTGGCACTGGGATGAGAATCACCTACATTGCATTTTTACTGGATCATAACAATGAAAACAAGCAACGCATGCTGAACTATGTACCTGTCTCATTCTGGTTATTAACTTTTAAAAAGAGTCTCTTTAAGCATTGCTATTACACGAAATATCAAATATCACATGAGAACTTAGTTTTTTGCCATTCCTAGAGTTCATTGAGCTGTATTTCCGCAGCCTGGCAACATTCATTTTTTTAAGCATAGCTTGGTTCGGGAGTTATCTTTTACATGATTGAATGGTTTTGTTCTTGCCTAGAATATGTTTTCATAAGCATCTGATATTCTATACGGTAGGCAGTTAACATTTTATATATGATTATTTTGACATTAGATATTCAAAAAAAAAGTTATAGGTGGCATATTTAGATGTGCATGCATAAAAGTTATCTAATGAACATAACAGCTACTAGCTAAAATGCTAAATGCATCACCAAGCATCATGATAGATAAAAAGAGGAAACGATGTACTCTTACCTCTGTTGCCTCCTCCAAGCTAAGATGATCGAGTGAGGTTGGTATTGACTCAACCTCTTGAGCTGTAATATTTCTCTCAGTTTCTTGAGAAACAGGTGTCTCATTTTCCCCCATTTCTGTGGATGCTACAAAGTCTCCAATTTCTCTTTTGTTGAGGTCGTCCTTTAATGATACTTCAGAAGAAGTGGTAGTAGTAGACTTGCCAAGAATAGGATCTTCTTGAGGTGCCACACTCTCTTTGCCAATTATCTTATCTTCTTGAGGTGCCCCATTCGATTCCCCTAAAATATCAGGAACACGCAGAGCAACATCATCATCAATTTTCTCAACATTAACCAAATCAGACCCCAACATACTCGTCTCCACTTGTTTTTCTAATTCTCCTGTTTCCTTCAAACCGCCATCCTTCTTAGCATCAATGTTAGATAACTCATTCGAAGATTTCTCCTCTTTACCAAAAGGATAACCTAAATGTCCACCTTGAGAAGCTGCAACTGCACCCCCAACTGCAACACTTCCAAAAAATATCTTCAACCAGAGACCAGTTTTAGGTGCTTCTTTTGGGGGTGGGTTTCCTACTGAACCAGGTGATGAAGGTGAACCAGCTGGTTTTTGAAGTGTTGGTGTAGTAGGTTTTGTAGGCTTAGACGATAATCCACTTCTTGATAAAAGAAAATACGGCAACTACAGTACAACAATAAATAAAAAAAAATCAGAAAACAATAAGCAATCAAACTAAGAATTCAGTTAATGTAGATTATTATTCATACCTGAGTTGTTTTGCTCTGTCTGTAGACTCTTTGAACGGATCTGCCAGACTCCAGCATTCCCCTGATTTTTAAGTTAATTTTCAAATAAGATTAGTATTACTACTAACCAAACGCCATTGATATATGAAATTCTGATACTTAGACTAGTTAATGAAAACCATAATTTAGTAAATGGTAAAGAAAATTATACTAGTTTAGATTTATTCAGAAACCCTAAATTAAAACAATGAAAAAAATAGTGAAATCATTGGTGCTTACCTTCGTAACATCGTGATGAATTTATGTATCAGAATGTAGAAACCCTAATTTTGTAGTTCAGTTTCAGAGGAGATGATGGAATTCTCCTTCTGCTGCTTCCATTGAAGAGACGAGAGAGAGGGGGGGGAGTGTTGTAAGCTTGTTGAAGGGGTCGGAATCATGGGTGTAATTTAGGTCTGTGCCCCGATTTTCATTAACCGCACTATATGCCCGACTTGGGTCGGCTGATTTGGATACGACTGACTCACTGTTTTTTTTTTTGTTTTTTTGTTGTTTTTTGATAAAATAACCGAAAAGACAATTTTTTTCGTAGAACTCTTTTAAAGATGTTGCTTGTTCAATAATATGAATGTCATGGACTATTTCAATACATATTATTTAAATTAGTAGTTTAAATTATTTTCGAGATTTCCTACGGTGGGTGGAAGCAGTGGCGGAACTAGGTTTTTCATGTGGGAGAGATTTGGACTCAATAAAAAAATTACACCGAGTTTGAACCCACTTTTATCTTTTAAAAATTCATATTTAGTACATAAAACAAAGACGAAATAAGCGTTTTTTAGCCTTGTAGGGGTGGTTGGAGTTAGCAGAAGTATTCTGCACTGGGTGGAATAATAATTGTTTGACATGTTTCTTAAATCTGACTCAGTAACAGCTAGTTGAATAAGATTTAAAATGAAAAATGATACAAAATTTAGTAATGAACCCAAAATTTCTCTTGTTGCTAAAATTTTTGTGACTCCAATAAGTCTCGGGTTTAAAATCTATTTTGTGCCAAAAAAAATTATTATTTGGATCGAAATCTATCTTGTGAGTCGTGCAATACAATTTCATCCCTAACCCAAAATCTATATGGTAACCTAAAAATATGATGTTGTGACTTGAAAATTACCCCATAACACCGAAACTCGCCTAGGGGTTGAAAAAATTGACATGTGACTCAAAATTTATTTGATAACATGAAATTTACGTCGTAACTAAAAATCTCACATAGCCAAAGTTTGCCTATGACCGGATGTTTTTTTAGTAACCTATATGAGCCTTGTGTCCTAGATTAGTCATGTGATCTAAAATGTGTCTTTGGTCTAAAATTTTTCATGTGATCTAAAATCTGTCTTTGGTCTAAAATTTGTCATGTGGCGTAAAATCAGTGCGTATCAAAACATGCCTTGCAATCCATGGTGTGGCTTATTTCACAAAAAGTGTATTGCAACAAAAATATTTGAACAATCCTTTCATCGGTGATTTGAAAATTCTCTTGTAACCCAAATACTGCCTTGTAGCCAAAAGCTTGTTTGTGATGCAGTATTTGCACGTTAACCTCCGTATATGTCGCGTGACATAGAATTTGTTGTTGTATCCTAAATATATTACCATTGTGATTGAAATATGCCATGTGATCCAAAATTTGATATTGTGACGCAAATTTGCTTCATGATCCAAAATCAATACTATAAAAATTAATGTACTATTGTTACACGTTACCCAAAATCATATATGTGACCTAAAATTTATTAAATTACCAAAAATTGGTTTTGTGACACTGAACATGCCTCTCCAACCCCGAATATCCCAAAAGCATTTGGCAACTTTATGGATGGAATTGATAATTACACTACGATCACTTAGACATTTATTTATTTCAGAAAATTTGTTGAAATTCCGAATATAGGACACTATGTTGGTAAAGGAGATGAAATAAAAAGGCCACTCACAAGGATTGACCACTTCATTGTAAAATCAACTTACACTGCAATCCTTAAGGCTCAAAGTCAAGACAACAACCAAGACAAAAATAATAGCAAATACTGATTGAAATTGTGGCACCTAAAAATTCCTTATTAATACCAGCTACTCTTATGGAAGTTGTCTCATGATCTTACAAGTTATGAAGAGATTGATCATACATATATAAATTCAGAACATCATGTGCAAAAGATGTAATATGGAAAAGGAAACAACCACACATGTGTTTCATCACTTGTCCTTCTGCTAAAGAAGTCTGGAGCAACATCATTATCAATATTATGAACAACATCAGTGGTTGGAAAATTTTCAGCTATGGATGAAGTGTTGGGCTCAAGATGGAGTTCATATCTCCTTCAAGAATCAACTCCAAATCAACCTCATTGTTGTCACTACGAGGTTCATATGGAAATCCATATGTGAACCTGTCTTTGAGGACATGACTAAACCAGCTAGAGACAGTTATTCGAAAATCATATATTAGCTTTAACATTAACATTACCCCAAAATATTAACCCTAGCCGTAACATTAGCAATACTCAGGAGAGAAACAATAATAAATACAAAACTTGGAGTAGAACTCCAACTAATGGGATTAAAATGAATATCAATGCTTCATATGTTAAAGATAATTTAATTGTTGGTTTAACTCTAAATGTTCGTGATGTTACAACGGTTCTGGTGGGAGCCAGAGTTCTAATTGAAGAAACAAGGGATGCTGAGCAGGCTGAAACCTTAGTTATGTTGGAAGAGGTTAAATGGGAAAACCAACTTCAACGGCAACATCTCAATATTATTTTTGAAGGAGATAACAAAGTAGTGGTGGAAAGTGCGAATGGAAGTACCTTGTCAGTTAAAAGGGATGATCAAGTTATTATCCATGAAGTCAGAGTCAGGATTGATATCCGAGTAGTCTTAAATTTTGTTTTAGACATATGAATGCAAACAAAGTTGATGATAAGCTTGATGGAATCCAATGGGATTCTAAGCTTTATAGTAGTTAATGGTTTGTTTGTTAGTTTGTAAGTATGCTTGTTGCTGCCTTAGGCTTTTGCCTTTCGAGCTTAATGAAATCCTGTTTTTTTATTTCGAAAAAAAGTATATAATAAATGTGACAACAATGTTATTTAAATAAACATCACGTGTTTCATTATTCTTTTGTACTTCACTATTAAATCACTATTAAATCAGGATATTGCTACGCAAGTAAATATGACAGACATAATAACCATGATGCAAGCTAATTCTTAATTGTATATTTCAACTTCTTGAATATTTATGTTTGTATAGTGAAAAACAGATATATATATATCACTCCTAAAAAAATCAAGTTCATATGTTTTGACTCTTGTTAATAGGAGGGAATGAATGGATGTGAGGAGGGAAAAAAATTGGGTGGAATTAAATTTTAAGATTTATGTAAGATAAAAAAATTTGACTCAAATGATTTTTCCAAATTAAATCAATAGGGTGCCATGAATCATTAGAAATTCAATAATCACCATCTTCTTTAACATCTTCAACGAAGATTATTGAGGTTTGAATTTGTGATTTCTTAAAACAATATCAAGATAATACAAAGATTCGAATTATTTTTTGATCAACAAATATATTATTTGATTGTAATCTAGTCTTTAATCATGTAACACGATTTTATTATTCTATAATTTCAATTGTTAACCACGTTAAATCATTGGATAGTATTGTTGAGTTTATGGAAAGTTGAAAGATGGGGAAACATAAAGTAGAGATGTGTAAGAATTTATGATGATCAATTATGGTATAAGAGTTTCTATTTGAAAAAATCAAAGGTGTTTTTGAAGGTTTAGGTAAATAGTAAACTATAGGGATAATTTGAAAAAAATCCTATAAATTAATTGTTTTGTCTTACAAATTTAAAATTTTAATTCCACTCATTTTCTTTTCCTCCTCATATCCAATTTTCCTCTCATATTAACAAGGCTCTATGATCTTGACACATGAGACACATTTCATATTTAAGTTGGAACTGATGCATATAGTAACTATATTAAAATAATAATATGAATAAATCATCGAGACTTATATTCTAAATGAGAGGATCAGGCAATTATCCACATCCACATGAAGTCATAGACAAGATTTAAAATCTGAGTAGTGTTAAAGTTTGTTTTAGACATAAGAATGCAAATAAAGTTGTTGATAAGCTAGCTTAATTGCTAAGTTTTCCATAACAAGTAGGTGTATTAGGAAGTTAGGCAATAAAACTCATTGTGATATTATGGCTTAAATCCGATTAGAGTTTGCACAAAAAAACGTCAAGACCGCCAAACCGGCCGAAACTCACTAAAAACCGCCAAAACCGTAACCGAACTAACCGCAGTACGGTCGGTGGCGGTTTTATTTGGATTTATACTAGGTATTGTCTTGATGTGATTTACTTGTGTAATGTATGGGTTCTAAAATGGATGAATCTTCTCAATCATGTGCGATAATTTTTGAATTTGTGTAACCATAAATCATCATGATTTAAATAAACACCACGTGCTTTATTTTTATTATGTACTTCATAATGAATTTTATTCCGAAATACTGTTAAATCAGTAAATGTGAGAAACATGATAACTACAATCCAATATAATCTTTTGATCCTTCATATATCAACTTCTTGAATATTTATGTTTATATAGTGAAAAAACACATGTATGTATCACTACTTCAAAAAAGATAAATAAATAAATAAATCAAGTTCTTAAAATTTTGACACATGAGATACATTTTATGTTTAAGTTGGTAATGATATACATAGTATCTATATATTAAAATAATATGAATAAATTATCAAAATTTATAATCCTTTAATATATATATATATATTTGTAGTATAATGAGTGCAAATGTGTATTCCGTTAATATGAATAACATATCAAATTTGGATGCTATATTTTATCAGTTAAGGAATATAAGAAATCAAGTTTCTAGGAAAGGGTGTGAGCCTGCTGAAAGAAATAAATCTCAAGATATTTGTTAGAAATCTGGGGAAGGAAAAAATTCAGGAAAGATTTCAACTCAATATCTCTAATATCTTCCATTCTATTCCCCGATGAAGCCTTTTCCTTTCAACTCCTTCCCAACTTTAGCCCAAATAAAAGAGAAAATAGATTTGGAAATTGAAACGAGAAAGAAAGAATAACGGTCAACTAAGAAAAAACTTTTTTTTTTTTTTTGAAAAACAGTTGGAAATTGGGATCCAAATTGAACAAACTTCTTACTGTGAACCAAAAATAAAAAAACCCTAACACCCTGAGGAACCAGATATTCAAAAGAAGAACAAGGATTATTTCAAAAGGGAGATGGTGACAGAGGAAGATGATGGTGTCAGGAATGTTAAGGGACCTAAAGGGAATATGAGAGGGAAATGCTTCCAGACTATTAACAGTATCCAGGGACAAGCCAGCTGCAACTACAAGGTAAATTACTCGTCGCACTCTTTTTGGCACTGGTTAAATAATCTGTTACTGCTTGAGTCACTATATTTTATTTGCAAAAATGCTTGGATTATTAGACTTGTGCTAACTCAAGGAAAAATCTTAAATCACCATAGAAATTTAATCTTCAAGTACACTGAAGTCTTTTATTTTTGGCAATTCTTTACCACCTTGGTTTGTAATTGTCAAGGAATTGGACAAAGAAACACCAAAAAGTACCTCAATGATATGCTTAAAAAGATTAACCCTGATAGTCTGTTCATATCTAAAACCATACAAAAAAAGATGGTATCAACAAAATTATGAGGTATATTGGAGTTAACAACTTTTGGTTTGTTGAACCTGGTGGTGTTATGGGCACTGCCCGTGACTTAACCTTGGTATGGAAGAATAACATTAACATTGACATCATTTCTTTCTCCCACCACCATATAAATGCTATTGTCACCACTGCCAAAAATCCACCCTGGTTACTCAATGGTACTATGGCAGTCGTTACTCTCTTAATCAAAAATATGATTATTGGAAAATGATTGAAAAACTACTGCAACCAATGCATTGGCTTGTTATAAGAGACTGCAATTTCATTCTTCATGACTCTGGAAAATTAAGTACTCATCATATTGATAATACTGAAGCAAACTACTTCAGTAAGAAAATATATGGCATGGATCTAATTGACTTAGGGAGCATTGGTTTCCTTTTTACCTGGTCCAATAAAAGATCTGGCCCCTCTCTTACTGAACAAAGGATGGATATAGGTACGCTACTGGGGAGCGACTGCTGCTTATCCCCAGCACCATTATTACCAATTTGTTTTCTATAGGCTCTGATCACCATCCCACCCTTCTAAATTCAAACCCAAACTGGAATAATGGTCGTATCCATTTCAAGTTCTTTGGACCTTGGGTGGATCAAGAAGATTGCAAAAAAATTATAGCGGAGTGTTGGAAAAATGGTTTTTTTTGGCTCTTCTTCTTTTTAATAGCTAGAAATCTCAAAGATGTGAAACTTGAAGTCAAGGTCTGGAATAAGGAAGTCTATGGTAACATCAAAACCAACCTAGAAGACTGCAAGCAACATCTTGACTTGATATACATAAACTAATTAAATCAAGATAGAGGAGAATCAATCAACAAAGCCCAAAGAAAGCTGATGGACTGGTATGTTGTTGTTTTTTTCTTTTTTTTTGGAAAACCAAGAGCGCATATCAAACTATCAAACTAGGAGATAAAAATATATGGCTACCAAAAACAGACAAAAGAGAAATATAATTGAAATCATCAATGAGAAAGGAATCTGGCTGACTGATAAAGATGAAGTGGCAACTTGTTTTACAAACTATTTCAGCAAGATGGCTACTGCTGAGGTCTCTGACAACCAAATAAATTTTGAAGTTATGAACCTCATACCCAGTACTATCACCCTTCATGAAAATATGTTACTGAATGCCATCCCAAATCCTCTTGAAATCAAGCATACCCTCTTTAACATGATATGAGACAAAGCTCTAAGTCCATATGGTTTCTCTCCTAACTTTTTCCAAGCCAACTGAGACATTTTATGAGATGACATCATCAAGATGGTCCAACACTTCTTCAGTTCTGGTTATATGCTTAAAGAAATGAATGTCACTTTCATATCTCTTTTACCAAAAACTGATAACCGAACTACCTCGACTCACATAAAACCTATAAGTCTTTGCAATACCACCTACAAAATTATCTCTAAATTCATATCCCATAGAATGAAACCCTACTTGAACAAGATTATATCTCCCTTTCAATCTGCTTTTGTTCTTGTAAGACAAATCTCTGACAATGTGGCCATAGCCCATGAAATAATACAGATCATGAGATCCAAATGAGGGGAAAATGTGAAAATTGTACTAGAGGAATAAAATTGATATGATTAAAGCCTTTGATAGGGTTGACTGGAACTTCCTTATGACAGTTATGAAACAAATTGGTTTTGATGAGAAGTGGTGCACAAAGATTAAACAATACGTATCAACTACAACCTTTGTTGTCCTTGTCAATGGTGTCCCTGGGAAATTTTTCAATCCTTCTAAAGGCCTCATACAAGGGGATCCCCTATCTCCCTACCTATTTCTATTTTGTATGGAATACTTATCCAGAACTCTGATGCATACTGAAATTATTGACATAATATTATGAGCTAAAATTTGCACTGAAGCCCCCTAATAAGCCATCTCCTTTTTGTTGATGACTGCCTAGTTTTCTGCAAGGCCAACATGAGTGAATGCAAGAACCTAATAGATGTCTTCAAAATCTTCAGCACAACTTCAACAACACAGATGAACAACACAGATGAAGACATTTGTATTTACATCAACAACCATATGGGGGTCCAAATGATCCTTATGGATGACAAGTACCTTGGATCTCTTCTTTCACCAGCATGAGAAAAATTGATTATTTTAATCCTTTTGCGGAAAAACTTAAGTTCAGACTTGTAGGATGGAAAAGCAAAAAACCTCACACCAGCTAAAATAATGACTCTAATTGTTTAAGTCACTTCAACATCTAGTACATACCAAATGAATTGCTTCAATCTTCCCAAGACTTAAAAAAAATTCAAAGAGATTTTTTATGGGGAAAAGCTTCTGACAACCCTACAAGCTTATATCCCAAGGCTTGGGATTCAATCTACAAACCAAAAGATCTTAGAGGTTTGGGCTTCATCAATATGAAAATGTTCAACAGTGCAATGATTACCAAAGGAGACTGGCCACTGGGGAAAACTCTTTATGGACTAATATAATGACAACAAAGTATCTAAATGGGAAAAGCGTTCTAACACATGGATGATGCCAAGAAGGTAGGGGACTTATGGATTTGGAAAAGGTTTCTAGAAGGAAACAAAAATATTCAGAAGCACAACAGCTGGAAAATAGGCCATGGGCCTAAGGTTAATATATGGAATGACAAATGGATTGCCAACCCCAGCATCCAACTAACCAAACCTGAAAACTGTTCTGAAGACCTTCTGTTGGTCAATCAACTCATTACTTCAAATAGAAACTGGGATATCCACAAGCTCAACTCTTGGTTCACCTAAGAAGAAGCTGAAGTTATAATAGATACCAATCTCAACCATAATGAAGAAAACTCCATTTTTTTTAATCTTAATCAAAATGTAAATTTTCTGTAAAATCTCTATATGAGGCAAAGATGGATAAAAATATGGGATTTGGATATTTCTCGTGTTATTACTCTTTTCCTCTGGTGGTTTGCTCATGGGATCCTCCCCGCAAATGCTAAAACTCATAGAATTTTATATTATATTGATCCATTGTGTACAACTTGCAATAGCGGGGAGGAAACTATGTCCCATCTGTCATGGAGTGCCACTTTGCTAAGAGATATTTTGTAAAGGGACGTAACCATATGATCTAATTAAGGTATGGGTCATGGAATATGCACTTGATGTAATAGGGTCGGAGACTAACTTTGATTGTCTAGTTTTTTTTACCAAAAAGCCTTTACCAAATAGTTAAATGATATTCTATCCTAACTATAGTTATAAACTTAACCGGGTATATAACTGATACAATTTGTTTAGTAGTGTATCCATTTATTTTATGTTAGATTATTTTAAGCCATTGATCACAATTTATTTTTTTGAAAATGTACAGATTCTTTCATAGTTAACGTTCAGAGAACCTTGGTGCGTGTCGTTTGCGCATAAAATAATTAAGTTATTTTTCACTAATACTAACAAGTAATATAGCGGTAGTAAGGATCGTCCCCGCGAGAAGCTGTGAATTGTTATTTGTCTTTGAATTCTTATGTAACCAAAAAGGGGGATTGTAATGAATTAAACTAAGTAAGCTAACAAAAATGAGAATGAGATAAATAAATATTGAGATTAAGGTGAGAGAATATTGGTTAGAGGTTTCATCTTCCGTCGCCAGTCATGCTCCACAATCGATTAGAATCAACATTCGTTCTCTCTTCATACCAATAGCCCTAGAGCACCCCATCGAGAGCATACTCCGGTAAATTCCTTGTGTCATCACATACCATAACGATGAATATATGAATACTACTCAGCGAACAACCTAATGCAACGTGTTATTAAGTTTAATCCTACAAGAGCGTTAGATTCTTTGAATTAGGCTAATCAACGCAATAGAATTACTACGAGTGTTCTACTTAACATTGGTCAAGCTTCTACATGCAATAACACAAAGGTTTTGAATACGATCGGTAGTCACACTATGCTACTTATAACCGGATCTGTCGACTATTTCGTATCTCCAAACCCTATTTAGATTTAGATATGAATATGTGTTCACTTAGTATACATCATCAATAAACACACCTTTAATCATACATGGCGATATTAAAAGTAGAACATGAGCAATAAAAAGATATCTTGAATGTCAATAATAGTCAACCATATTGATTCACATGTCTATGACGTCCAACTACATCCCCAACCAATAAAACAAAGTTACCTACTCATGGATTTCTCAAGACCCATGGAAAATATACAAGAGAAGAGGGAGAAGAAGAAAAAAGTGTCACGGTTCTTCCCTTAAAGGGGAAAACCCTAATTCACTCCAAAATTCCTTTTCCTTTTGTTGTAGATGATATGATATGATCCCCGATCTAAGATGTCTCTCATCTCCTTAGAAGTGTCTCTTATATTGTAGTTCCAAATATAGAAGAATCCATGCTCAAATCCCGGTCAGAATGGTTCCAAAAATATCAAACCTATGTGTAAAAGATGAAAATCCGCACTAATATGAGTCTGGTCGGCCAAGTATGGCCGACCATATCTAGTTCTAGTCGGCCGAATCTAACCGACTAGAAAAACACTTTCTTCTGGATTTCAGTTGGCCAAGTCTGGCATACTGTTCTTCTTCCTAGTCGTCCGGGTTTGTACTACTAGCCTTCTTCGTAGTCGTCCGAGTCTGGACTACTAGCTTCTGCACTTCGACTTTTCACCCATATTTTCTTCATACAACTTCGTTCTTTCACCGTTGACTTCGTCTTCTCGTTCTCTTCCGGATGGTGAGAAGAAATCCTGAATTTAAAAAAGTTCCACTTCCTTTTGGATGATTCACCTAATGAGAGACATAAAACAGAAAATTAACAATAATACAAAGTAAGTTACATAACATCTAGCAAATATGTGTACCAAAATGATACTCAAAACATGTAAATTATCCACTTATCAAATTCCCCCACACTTGTTTTTTGATATTCCTCGAGCAAACTATGAATCTACACTAACCTAAACTACAACAACTCAATTTCGTTGAGAAAACGGTTACACTTAGCATGTGTAACAAGCCTTTAAACCCTCTAGGTGTCCCTAGTGGACGAGTTATAGTCTCGTGAGGGTTTACAATAGGTATACCCACAAAACCTAAGTTCTAACTTTCAAAAGTTCCATAGCACATGCATCCGAAAAGATACGAAGACATAAAATTTCTGCACACTAACAATAAGAAGCTAGAAGTATAAAGAACACTATTCTCATGCTTAGTCGTTGAGTTAGGAGGAAACCACCATATGAAAGAATCCAGGTTCAAGAGTGACCGAATAAGAATTCTGCCTCACCAATAGGATTTTACGAATTTGACACTCAAAAGAAGCACTTTATGGTTCTCACATGTGTGCAGGCAGGAGTGAAGATAGAAATCCTTCACCGTTGAATGGCGGAAAGGAAAGGTACCCTTCTGAATCATGAAGATGTTATCCCATAGAGATGTGGGACGAAAAAAAACTCTTTTTATTTTTCTGATGACCTCTAAGAAAGGAAATCAACCACTATGCAAGTATGGGAACGCTTACTTACCTTCTCACCCGATTCATAATCAATACCACCCTCACGGCATCCAATAGAAACGTCTTAAGTCTTCGTTCTTCAACTGTTGATGATGAACTCTTGAACTTCGTAGAACCTTGACAATTGTAACTCTTTTCTTCAATTCCTTTTTGTTTGAAACTTCTTTATAGATTTCTTCTTCCCCACGGCCTTATTTGATGAATACAAAAACAAACAACACTAAACGATTTTTTTTTTCAATTTTCGTATCGTTTTTTTTTTAGAATGAAATTAATAGAATACAAACTGCAAAATAAAATAAAATAAACAATGAAACTACTATGGTCGTGGAATAAGGACTTTACCACTTGATTCTTCACAACTTTTATTGTCTCGATAATATAAACTTCACTAACTCACATCTTTTAATTTCCTTTGCTCTTGTACATAATTCTTCAACATGTATATATAATTCTGCTCTTTGTCTTGTTGCTTCACTTGAATATGAAATTTTCTCTTTCTTGTACCATTGCTTGTAAACCTTGAACGTCTTCAACTTTCTTTCAAATTTTTGATGCTCCGCTTATTGATGATAATGGTGTTTCTATGGACCTGTTGTTGTCGAGAGAAAATTATGCCAATTGTAAACAAGACTACAACATAGAGTTAGGAATTCTGATGACACCCTCATGATTGACAGAAATAGCACTTAAGAGGTCAAAAAGTAGTTCTGAAATTGGTGCGAAGTTGGGTAGCTCATCATTCTAACCGGAGTTTGCGTAGATGAAACATTCTAAATGATCAATTTAGACAGGTAAAAAGAATTCCAGGTCTTGTTCCTCACCCGTGGTTATTGAATGATCAACTTCTCAAAAAACGTATTCTCTACTGGTGGTCGCTGTCCATTTTTGTCAGCTCGTGCCTCTCAAAAACTAAGAACTCCGAATGTCGTTCTTTATTACTTTTAAGTTCAATTATTTCGGTAAGAACTCCGTATCTGACCTTAGATAGAAGTATACAAAGTGACTCTAAAACATCTAAAAGTTGAAGGTTTTCATTCAAAAATGTACAAAAAATCCCTACAAAAGCGAATACTAAAAATCTAAATGTTTATCCACTCCCCCAAACTTAAACTTTACATTCTCCTCAATGTAAATTGATTCGTCCAATGTAAAATTCAAGGTGGGAGATCCTATAATATGATATGAAAAAGAAAAATAAAACTAAAAAGATAAGGATAAAAATACAAAACCAATGGGTTTCCTACCATTCAGCGCTTAGTTTAACGTCATCAGCCCGTCCTTCTGGTTATTTTTCGTATACCAAGAATCTGAAAACCTGGGGATCCGCCCATATAACAATCTGCAATTCTACTAACAACTTTACACAAATGTTAGCATATAGTAATAGTGAAACCATTATCATAAAGAAATTACCTCCATACTTAGTTCTTTCTACACTGGGAAGTGTATATAGAACATAGAGTTTGGGAACCTTAATGGGTTCAAATTGGGTAACCTGCACAATGTTAGAATCAAGCATCTCTAATGATGGATTCTTAGAAGAAAAATAATTCGCTAAAACTTTTGAAGCACACAACTCCAATCCTAAATGAGGTGTTTTCTTAAAAGTTGGGTTAACAACTTTTCGAGAAACTACTTTGATTAGAGGGAGAGGATCATTAAAAATAGCATTATGCAAAGGATTAGACAAATTTTTCACTATTTCATATATTACAGGATCCTTATTGTTCTTAAAAAACTACAATGAATTATTTACCTCTTGTGTATCATGGTCCACTATTAAACTTTTCAACCAATCTTCGTCAATTTCTGCCTCAACTAAAATCTCGGCATTAACGTTATCATTATATTCCTCAGCAAGATCAATTGGGTCTTCCACAATATTACTCAATCTAGCCTCATTCTCAATTATTTCATCATCTTCGATATCAAACTCTTCATCAGAATCTCCATCGACCTCATATTCTCCATTAGCAAAACGTCATTTGAATTCCATATGTATTGTACTACTAATTTCTTAGAGAATTTTTTCCGATGCTCCGCTATCTTCCAGTTGATATAATTTTTTCGAGAGTTTTCTTATGTTTACACATTTTCCACCATTACTTACAATAAGATCACTAAACCACTCTTCCCGTTGAATGGGTGAATGATCATAAATACGATCATGAGTCGGGTAAGGTATACTGTTGTAAAATTCGGTTGGTGCAACATTCTCTGTATTAAATGTTGGATCAAGTCGGTCTAATCTCTGTTGCATGTCCTTTAATTGATCTAAAATCTGCATACAACTCGAGTAGAGACAATTAGAAGTATAATTGTCCCACCTTCTTTGTGGTTTTTGACCTACATACCCACCATAAAGTTGTTGGTACGTATGAGAATAACCAAAAGATTTCGTAGGGCATTGATCAAAACCAAAGGATTGATTCTGATTGTATCCCATGGTCGGTTGGAAGTTATTGAAAGATTGAAAATTATCACTAAACTGATTACCACCATAATATGCCTGAGCTTGTGCATCATACATGTTATTTCCGTAAGGAAACATAATGAAACACAAAGAGCAAAAAAAAAATCTAACTAAAAATCTAAAAAATAAAAATAAAAGTGATGTATACAAACCTGTTTTCAGAATCTACCTTCCACTTTTAACGGATGACGTATTCCACCAATGATTTGTTTCCACCATGATGAACTAGCCAAAACCTGAAAAACACTAAGAGAAAAACGTAAAATAGAACTAAAAAAAAATCTCAAACAAAAACAATTTCCACTTCTCCCCAGCAACGGCGCTAAAATTTGGTGTGTGTCGTTTGCCCACAAATTAATTAAGTTATTTTCCACTAATACTAACAAGTAATATAGAGGTAGTAAGGATCGTCCCCACGAGAAGCTGTGAATTGTTATTTATCTTTGACTTCTTATCTAACCAAAAAGAGGGATTGTAATGAATTAAACTAAGTAAGCTAACAAAAATAAGAACGAGATAAATAAAGATTGATATTAAGCTGACAGAATACTGGTTAGAGGTTTCATCTTCCATCGCCAGTCATGCTCCACAATCGATTAGAATCAACATTCGTTCTATCTTCATACCGATAGCCCTAAAGCACCTCATCAAGAGCATACTTCGGTAAATTCCTTGTGTCATCACATACCATAACGATGAATGTATGAATACTACTCAGCGAAGAACCTAATGCAACGTGTTATTAAGTTTAATTCTCCAAGAGCGTTAGGTTCTTTGAATTAGGCTAATCAACACAATAGAAGTACTACGAGTATTCTACTTAACATTGGTCAAGCTTCTACATGCAATCACACAAAGGTTTTGAATACAATCGGTAGTCACACTACGCTACTTGTAACCGGATCTGTCGACTATTTCGTATCTCCAAACCCTAGTTTAGATTTAGATATGAATATGTGTTCACTTAGTATGCATCATCAATAAACACACCTTCAATCATACATGACGATATTAAAAGTAGAACATGAGCAATAAAAAGAGATCTTGAATGTCAATAATAATCAACCAGATTGATGCACATGTCTATGATGTCCAACTACATCCCCAACCAATAAAACAAAGTTACCTACTCATGGATTTCTCAAGACCCATGGAAAATATACAAGAGAAGAGGGAGAAGAATAAGAAAGTGTCACGGTTCTTCCCTTAAAGGGGAAAACCCTAATTCACTCCAAAATTCCTTTTCCTTTTGTTGTAGATGATATGATATGATCCCCGATCTAAGATGTCTCTCATGTTCTTAGAAGTGTCTCTTATATTGTAGTTCCAAATATAGAAGAATCCGTGCTCAAATCCCGGTCAGAATAGGTTCCAAAAATATCAAACCTATGTGTAAAAGATGAAAATCCGCACTAATATGAGTCTGGTCGGCCAAGTATGGCCGACCATATCTAGTTCTAGTCGGCCGAATCTAACCGACTAGAAAAACACTTTCTTCTGGATTTCAGCCAAGTCTGGCCTACTGTTCTTCTTCCTAGTCGTCCGGGTTTGTACTATTAGCCTTTTTCGTAGTCGTCAGAGTCTGGACTACTACCCTTCTTCTTAGTCGTCCGAGTCTGGACTACTAGCTTCTATACTTCGAATTTTCAACCATATCTTATTTATACGAAGTTATTCTTTCGTCTTTGGCTTCATTTTCTCGTTCTCTTCCATATGGTGAGAAGAAATCCTGAATTTGAACAAGTTCCATTTCCTTTTGGATGATTCACCTAATGAGAGACATAAAACGGAAAATTAACAATAACACAAAGTAATTTACATAACATGTAAATTACTCAAAACAGAATGTGTACTAAATGATACTCAAAACATGTAAATTATGCACTTATCAAACTTATACGAAAGTTGAAGCAGAAAGCCCAAAAGAACCCTAGAGAATCCTATAACTTATTCATCTTATCAACTCAACAATACATGTATGTATTTAACCTAAAATTTAGGGTTTCTGAAATTGGGTATTTTTATTAAGAGTTTTAGTATATAAATCATGTCGTGTTTACTGATTGTTCTTATTTTTATGTGGATATTCAAATTATGTTGATAAATAAAAATTATTAGTGGTGTATCTACTTGATTTTACCATTTTTAGTTGTCTCTTGTGGTTGTAATTGAGAAAATCAAAGCTTAGTTTAATTTTTGATATGTTCTTTAAAATAAACTTGAGCTTAACTAGTTGTGTACATATGGGTTATTTTCAATCTTTTTATAAGAAGGTGATGCAAGATGAATGGGTGGTGCTGCGACAGAAGGGGTGGGGGGGGGGGGGGTGGGGGGGGGGTGGGGGGTGGGGTGGGGGTGGGGATGATGTTAGAGATAATGGTGGTGGTGGTGCATGTTGGTTTTCAATTTGTTGATTTTCATTAAGTTGATAGCTTGAGTTTCCAACCATCTTTATCTTTTGTTACTGAATTTGATGTAATATAACAGTGTTTGTTCAGTTCTTGTATTGTTTAAAGTGATGGTGGTGTGACTGAAAGTAATAAAGAGGTGATAAATCTGTATTGTACGTCCATCAAAATTTTACATGCGTGAACGGTGAGGTAGATGGAGGTTAGCTTCATCTTAATTAAAAAGTCAACTAACAATTCACTTGACGGTCTCGCGTTAGTCTACGACCCCATTGCATCAAATGCATGTTCCACGACCCTGACTCTAATTATACCATAAAGTTACGGCCCTTTTATAAAGTATCTCTTTTGCTAACTTTGTTTGGCAGAATTTTATGGTCAAAATCACAGACTTTTTGGGGATAATACAAATTTCACTGATTGGCTGAACTTTTGGTTTGCCAATACTCCTCATAAAAAGAATTGTACGAATCAACTAGATATTATTTTTTGGCTTATCTGGAAGGTCGGGTGTGATATTATATTTAGAAAAACTATGATGAATCCTCATCAGACAGTTAAGGATATAAAACAACACCTTTGTTACTACATTATAATTCAAAGAATGTCATCGCAATTTTTCAACAATATGCACTATCAAAAGGAAGATAGCCCCCATCTGATTATGCCATTATGATAGACACAATTTTATGTCTTATTTGAGCTCATATTTATATTGCTTTTACTCAATTTTTTCGTATTAATAATGTTATTTTAATTGTTTGTAGGTATTTTTGGAAGAATAAATAATCGTGGAAATATCGGCTAAAAATTGTTGAAGACACCCGAGAAATTGATAAAGGCACCCAAGTGAATCGTTAAAGGAACCCCATGCTTGGATAAAGGCACCCATTCTCTTAATTTCAAATATAAAAGTGGCGGCACTTTTTCTGGTTTGTTTGCGTGAGCTGGGAATAAAAATTGGAAGCATTTCAAGGGTTATTAAGGAAAGATATAATCTTTCCATTTGTGTAAGATTTTGAACAAGTCTGGGAATCTCGAACAAACTAAAATATCTCGTGAAATAGGTTTCCCACGAAAAAAATATATATTTCGGTTTTAAGAAAAATCTCGGGAATTTATGTTTGATTTAGTTTCTATATTATTTAGGATAACTACAAATATAAAAAGAAGGAAAATCAAAATTGAATCAAGATATGATGAATCGAGAAACAAAATCAGGGAAAGTATTGCCGACAAAAATTCTCTTTGAATGGAGGATTTGGAAGAAGATTTGATGAGCTTTGAGGGTTCTATTATAAATAGAGAGTCAACTTGAAGCTTTGGGGGTGGGGGCTGGCTCTGCCAGAAACAAAGAAATCAAAAATCAGAAAAATTCTGCTCATGATGAAGAATATGAAGAAACCGTGAAGAAAAGGTTGAAGAAACAATTACTAAATCTTTAAACTAAGCAACATTTATCTTCAGTGAAACATTTTTCCCTCTGTAACAGTGAGTTGCAACGCCTGCAAACATTGTGAATTTCCAGTTTTCATTATTTTCACTTTTTTCATCATTTGTAAACACTTTGAGCCATGAATCATTATTTTGAGCAAGTGATAAATATGAGGAGCCAAAATCCCTTTGCTGAGGCGACGGAGGGAGCCATTGTTCCTAGAAAAGTGGTATATTTCTATTTTAATTGATTTTTGCAATTTCATTTATGATTATTTGCTTTGATTAAAAAATTGATTTAAGGATTTTTACTAAGCAGTTGTGATTTATTTTGATAGAGCATGCTTAGCCTAGGGTTGTTGATGTTCTATACTTTCGATTTACAATTGTTACTTTAAAAATATACTTTTGCAACATATTATAATCACTTTAAACGTAAAGATTTGCATGAATATTGATTAGATTGAATCACTTTAATTGGTTAATGGTGAAATCCATAACCTCAGTATTTGTGAATATTACTTTCATTGTTTGTGTATATTTTCTAGTTTAAAATCAGTTTTTAAATCTAAAATCAATCTTCACAAGTTCGAGAGTTTGAACCATTCTTACCACCATCTACAATCACATCAATTTTTGGCGCCGCCGACGCGGACTTGTTTTTAGATTTTTATTTCTTTTTTTTTAGGTTAGTTAGTTTAGTTAAATTTTTATTTGTATTTGTTCTATTTTACGTTTTTGGGTATTTTTCTTTGTATTACAGGTTTTGGATCAAAAAGAAATTGGAGCCAAAGATTATATTGATTGATTAAAGACTTGGAATCAAAGATAAATCGAAAAGAACGGAAAAAGATGACAAAATGATTTTATTTTATTTTATTTTATTTTTTGTTAATTTTAATTTAATTTAATTTTTAGGGTTTTATTTATTTTTGTTTTTTAGAAAATTATATTAGGAAATCTTTTATTTTTGTATTTTTTTTAATTTTTGGACTTTCTCTTTGGACTTTGGACTTTACTTTGAGACATTTTTGGACTTTATTATTTTTAAACCCTACGGAAGGGTAATTAAATATAAACTGTACAGGGAAGGACGACTGATAGACACATTTTAGTGTCTAATTTGCACCTTAATTTCTAGTGAGTTAGTATTCGATTTTGTGTCTATTACGTGTTTTATTGCTTTTGTAGGTACATTAGAAGAATAAAGATTTGTGGAAAAATTGGCTCAAAAAGTGTTCAAGGCACCCGGAAAAATGGATCAAGGCACCCACACTTTGGATTGGGGCACCCTTGGATCGGGCTGAGCTGGATCGGATCAACCCAGCGGGTCAACCAGGCGGGTCAACCCAGCGAGCCAGCGAGTCGACTCGGCCGATCCAACTCAGCGGGAATCGCTGGAATTTCAACTGTGTACGCTGTTTCAATTGAGTTATGGATTGTTCTCTTCCAGATTGTTCCAAATGTTAGTAGATAACCCACACAAGCTAGAACAATCGAGAAACAGCAAAAAGATCCCGTGAAATCAGTTGAAAAATCATAAACATGGCCGGAATTTGGTTTCGATTAGGATTGGGATTTGTGGGCTGTTCTAGAGAGTTCTATTAGGTTTAGAACTCTCTCTAGGGTTTCTACTATCTATAAATACCAAGAGAAGCCAAGAGAATCGAGTAGAAAAGCTTAGAGAAGATTTTAGAGATTTCCGGTCAATATTCCGTCACCGCCGACGAGCTGCTGCTGCACCGGCCGGCTGTTCTTCATCCATCACTGCCGGAGAAGAAGACTCAGTAACATTTATATGTGTTGCTGATTTGAATTTTCCTGTCGTCTATTGCTTCAAACCATATGTTGCTTAAACTCTTCTGTAACAGCTGAACCCTCTCCTGTAACGCTTATAAGCGTATCAAATCAGCTGTTACAGCGTTATTCAACCTTGTAATCAATATTTTGAGCAATGAAATCAACTTTTGAGCAAGTTTTCCTTACCATGAGCTAAGTCTATTTACTGGGATGATGGATAAGGTAATTTTCTCAATTTTATGTGATTTAATTATTTTCTAATAATTATTTATAATTCTTTTATCATTAAAATTGCATAGTTTTGAATAGTAAAAACGGTTTTCTTTCAACAGTTGTGCTTTTGCTTGATGGATTATGCTTAGTTAATTAATTTTGATAGTCCATGCTTGTGATTTACCTCTGTTTGTTAGCATAACAAAACCAATTTTGGCAATTATTTGGGCTTCAATTAATTTAAAAAGAATTATCTGATTAATCACATAGGTTGTTAGAATTACCTGATTCCTGATTCCTGGTATTTTTAAAATTCTTCAAAAATCATCTTTAGGTTATTTAGTCTTTTTCTTACTTCTGGAATTTTCTAGAGTTAGTTTAAATCATTATTTTCTAAAATCATCACCTTCACAAGTTCGAGAATCGAACCTTTATTTACCACTTCTAAAATCACATCAACGACAATTACGATATTGTCTCTGTCCATCGGGTTCGTACACTGACATAGGAATCGGTGGCCTGAGTCGACTCCAACGGTTCATCGCCCGTCTGGAACGGGAGGTAAGACTCTAACCACCCACAAATCCCCTGTCAGTGGGTTTTCTGGACACCTTTGTAATGCGTATATGCCGAGGACCTGAATACGGATTTACTTTTCCAGTAAAGGGCAAGGACTGGCCATATAAGATAAGGACTCGGATTTCATCACCATTTCCTTCTTGCCCGCTTTAGAAACACGTTACCAAACGCGAACCTAAGCTTAAAATTTTGACTAGAAGAGACCGATAGGGTAACGAGCTTATAAGAAAGTCATTCAAAGGACTGTACTGGTTACTCTGTTAGCCTAACTCAAAGTTCAAGAAGATTATTTTAAGTAGATTCGAGCCGCCTTGTAACCCAAGGAAACGTTGCTAAAAAGTCAGGGTTATCAAAGCTCCTTAGATCTTATCATGTTTCTATTCGACTTAATCTAATTTGGATCGTTCTAAGAGATTTGTTAAAACTGTAACTAGTTGCCTTTTGGAAGAATAGAAGCTGGTCTAGAAACAATCTAGGTGGAGCCATCATGTTTTTTGTTTCCTAGATTCAGTAGGTTTGATTTGGTTGAGTCGGCCTTGTTTGTGTGAATGCTTAGAACCCCCTTCCTGTTAGGATTTGTTTTCTTAGATTTTCTTGTAAATATATTAGGAAGGTTTTGATAGAAAATGTCGAACTGGTATTATGAGGACCAATACAATCAATATACGACTGAAATTCAAAATAGACATTATTCGTACTATCAACATGGTGTTGATAGTAGTCGGGACCACCACTTTTTTTGAGGTTATTGCTCATACCAAGGTGATCCCCAATTACTATTCGTACATATACCCGTCATATGAACATGAAAATGAGCAAAATTCGAGTTCTTTGTCTTGGAGGGATGCCCTAAAACAGATGCGATCTAGTACTCCCTATGATGACCGAAATCCTTCTCTAGAAGAATCACACGAGCAGTTGCGATCTAGTACTCCTTATGATCCATTTGTTTCTCTAGAGAATTCCCTCAAGGAGTTGAATGAGAATACAAAAAGGTTTGTATTAAATAGGGGGGGGGGACAATTAGTAGTCCAACTCTTTCTCTAGAAGAATCCCTCAAGCAGTTAACTGAGAATACAAATAGGTTCGTATTAAGTGTGAATGAAAGTCTTGCAAAGAATAATATTACTCAAAATGATCTTAATTGCCAATATAGTGCTACCCTGTGCAGTACATACCGGCCGGTATGGCTGAAATTTCGGCGGTTTTACCGGTACCGGCTGGTTAGCGAAACGAAATACACTTAACCGGCAAAACGATATTTTCCCGGTAAAATCGGCCGGTACGGACTAAAACCGGTTTTTTCCGATTTTACCGGTTCTATCCGGTACAAGATCTTGGTCGTCAGATGAAAAATCACATCAAACCCAATGGCTGTAATTCCATTGTGACAATCAAAAGAAACAATACTAATCTTCTTCTTCTTCCCTTAGAGAAACATGAGCCCGCAATGGATTCTTCATGACAATAGTTAAGGGACCATTAATTTTATCACCAACAGTTTCAGCTTTCCCATCAATGTAATCAGAAACTTCTTCAAGGTTACTGGGCAAGGAAGCAGGATCAAGTTCAAAATAACCTTCAAGGACATCTTTTCGTTCTCTACCATCTGTTCTAAATGAAGGAACCCTGTGAGAGAATATTATCAACTGAAAACAGAAACAAACATAACATGAAAATAATTAAAAGAGAAGAGACAGCTGAAACAATACAAACCCTTGAACCCTAACACATATAGTAGCAACCTAATAGCGTCTTCTTCATCACCAACAACAAAAATCCCCAAACCCATCAATAAACTAAATAAATAGAAAAACCCCAATTTTGGCCAAGCATAACAAAGTCAAACCCAGCATTGTAAACAACTCACTAACCAACACAAACAGATCAAAAAACCCCATTTGCTAAACAATTTGAGATCAAAGTAACTACTTACTAATTCTTGCTTCAGATGTGTGAAACTGAGATGAATCTCTCAAGTGTTGGAGAAGACTGAGCAGCGGGAAGAAAACCAAAAAAAGAAGAACAAAACAAATATTCAGAGTCTGACTAGACATATCCATCTAACTCTACATCTTCAGTAACTCCATGAGGTAGAACAAAATGTGCAGGTGGATGTCTTGAATAATTTTATTCAATATCATCAGAATCATCAGATATTATTGTGATTTCATCAAATAATTTTGATTGAATCTCTTGATATTTCACTAAATTAGCATGTCCAATCTTCCATTATACATTTTTAGAATCTCCGTATTTAGAGAAGTTATTTAATTTTTATTCAATTTCGGTTTTACCATGATTGGCATAGGTTGGAAGTGAGGGAAATGGATCAAGTACCGTTTAGAGAATATAAAGAAGTTGGATGAGAATTGTTGTTAAACTTAAGGGCGCATGGCAGCAGTTTAGGTTCCAAATGCATGACATGCTTGTTTAACTTAAGTACATGTGTCTTCCTTTCCATGTCTAATCTTTCTCTCAATACGTATTTGCTTTACTCCGATATTGGAACACGAGTCGTTGGCATCCAAATTGAAGACCCTTCACATTGGCCTTTGCTTTAATACTTTTATCCAGAATTCCACTAGACATTTTTAGAACTTGCTAGATATAAAATATATGAACCGATATTTCACCGGTATGTAAACCGAAATTTCCCCGGTATACCGGCGTACCAGTGTATCGCTCTCAACCGGTACGAACCGAAATTCGGTATGGTACAACCTTGGTGCTAACCTTAATAATTATTCACTTATTCAAGAGGACGAGGATAGAATTGGTAACACTACTTATTTAGATGAGGTTCAAACATCTTCATATTATTATGATGAAGGGGGTAATATTGACGAAGAACTTGAATCATACAGGCAGCGTGATCAAGAAATTGTCACTCCAATTGTGCTTCATAATGATAGTTTTATTTCTGGTTCAAATCCACATAATTTTAATGATTATTCACCTATTCAAAAGGAAGATGATTTGACTAGAGATAACACTGTTTTAGATGATGTAGAATTTTCTTGTTTTGAAGCCGATACTGGTTTCGAGGAACGGGTTTATCTTTAGAGTCCAGCGATTCAGAAACAATAGTCTTAGATAACAAAGATAGACTCGTAGAGATTTTAAATATGAGCGAGGATGCACCTCCTGTTTATAACCTACAAGAATCAATTGACCATTTTCAGGAATCTGACGATCTAAAAATTGGAAAATTATGATTAGTTTATCTAGAGACACTAAAAACCCTAAGTTTGGGGGTACCGATGATTATTGTGATTGTTAAGTATCCATGCTTAAAGTCCCTCACTCGGGTCTTGAAATTTGCACCTCTACCATGTTTCAAGATCATCTTCAAACTAGATTCTCTGAGCCTGTTGATGTCCAGAAAGAAGTTCAGTTGTTAGAGACCCATCCTATGGTTGATGTGGTCTACCCAGACGATAATACCAAGATTGACTTTGTTTTCCCCCAAAAATTTTTTTTTCCAATTGTGAGAACGTTTGAATTTCAAATGTTTCAGTTATTAAGTTTTTAGACTAAGCCTAATTACTTTAGGAAATTATAATCGACACATTTGCTTAAGAATGACCACCATTTTCATAGTAATCAATTGTGTGAGTCCAATCTGATTAACTTTGAGGATCCATAATTATTCAGGTTAATTATTATGTGCTTCTAAGTTTTTAGTTGAGTTCTTCCAGACTCTACAACCTGACTCTCCGGATCCTGCCAATGAGAAAATCCAACCTATGAAAATATTTTATCTAGACCCTTTTAGAGAGCCTGAACCTGAACCACAGCTAGATGTAGTTGTGTTAAACAAAAAACTAGATAAGGGTGTACTCGGTTTGTTCACTTTCTGGGCCTGCTGTAGTTTTTTTCCATTTTGGATAACATTATTTTGTTTAGATGACCCACGGTTGTTCCGACTATTGCTATATGATTTTATGAGGTGACTATTTCTTTCTTAGTCTTGCTGAAGACTTTAAACTTAGCAATTCTTGGGAGGTAACCCATGCTCATGCGACACGGTAATATCTTTCCTTAACTCTTTTCCTTCGATTGGTAACAGTTTCTTCTTGTTCATTCTTTTATTAATTCATCTTTAGAACATTGAGGACAATGTTAGATTTAAGTTTGTGGGTATGGGAGAAACTTTTAAGTTGAAATTTGAAACTCCAAAGTCTAGAAACTTGTGAACAATTCAGGATAACACTAACAATTCTAGGTAGATGGAAGCTTAACTCTTTTTCTATAGGAATTGGTGTGCCCAGTTAAATGGTCTATTCATAAAAGGACAGAGTTCAGGTGTTAGAAATAACATGATAGTCGTCACCATATCTCGGAGTCTATCTCGACCATATCACCTTCTGTTTCTATTTTTGCAAAAAATTTATGTTTCTCTAAGTGATTTGGTGGGGCACCATTATCGAATTGTTATCGTCGCCAGGATGAAGTAGAATGTTTGAGATCAAGTCCCATTATTGTATTTTATTTAGAAAAAAAGAAATTCGAGTATTGACACTTTGATAGCAATATATGTGTATTCACACTAAGAAAGCGTGGAACGTAGGATCCATGAGAACTATCATATAAGATGCTGATAAGGAGCATGTGCTTGTATTCATTTGTCAGTACATTTAATAAAACAAAGATAATTGTTCTATTCTTAATAAATTAACCGCTGAGGCCCTTGTATATACCAGCTGAGTCGATATTAGTATAAGGATTAAGACCAATGAGAGCGTATCTCAATCCATTAGGATTCATCCTGGCAGTGACCTTTAGACAGATATGGGAAACACCATTCACCTTAGTCAACATGTACACCATTCATTACTTCTATATCCATCTTCTAATTTATCCATGTGTTTGAATTTGATTGATTCCGAGCAATGTGAGTGCTGATAATTTCCATTCAGTTCTGGAACGTTTAATGATTAGAGTTTTGCATTCTTATATGAATTTTGGTACGCTGAGTGCAAACTCGTGTACAACAATTGGACTCATATAGGGTAATGATTCTTATAGGTGAAGAATTTTGTAGCCAACTAAATAGCATGTTTAGTGTCTACCCTCAATCATTCACAAGTAGCTAGAGTATGGAGTAAAGGTTTTGTGGGTATATCTCTTGTAAACCCTCACGAGACAAAACTCGTCCATTAGGGCCACCTAGGGGTTTAAAGGCTTTTTGCACACGCTAAGTGCAATCGCGATGTCTGCGACAGTGAGTTAGGATTTTTATTAGATTTGCTCGAGGACTAGCAAAATACAAGTTTGGGGGTATTTGATAGACATAATTTTGTGTCTTATTTGAGCTCATATTTATATTGCTTTTACTCAATTTTTCGTATTAATAATGTTATTTTAATTGTTTAAGGTATTTTTGGAAGAATAAATAATCGTGGAAAAATCGGATAAAAAATGCTGAAGGCACGTGAGAAATTGATAAAGGCACCCAATTGAATTATTAAAGGCACCACATGCTTGGATAAATGCACCCATTCTCTTTATTTCAAATACAAAAGTGGCGGGACTTTTTCTGGTTTGTCTGCGTGAGCTGGGAATAAAAATTTGGAAGCATTTCAAGGGCTATTAAGGCAAGATATATTCTTTCCATTTGTGTAAGATTTTGAACAAGTCTAGGAATCTCGAACAAACTAAATATCTCATGAAATAGGTTTCATGAGATATTTAGTTTCTATATTATTTGGGATAGCTACAAATATAAAAAGAAGGAAAATCAAAATTGAATCAAGATATGATGAATCGAGAAACAAAATCAGGGAAAATATTGCCGAGAATAATTCTTTTTGAATGGAGGATTTGGAAGAAGATTTGATAAGCTGTGAGGGTTCTATAAATAGAGAGTCAAATTGGGGGTGTGAGCCTCCATTCAGGGGGGATTGGGTGGGTCAGCCAGAAACAAATAAAAAAAAAATTAGAATTTTTTTGCTAACAGTGAGTTCGCAATGCCTACAAACGTTGCGAATTTCAAGTTTTTATTATTTTCACTCTTTTTCATCATTTGTAAACACTTTGAGCCATGAATCATTATTTTGAGCAAGTGATTAATATGAGGAGCTAAACCCCTTTGTTGAGGCGACGGAGGAAGCCGTTGTTCCAAGAAAAGTGGTATATTTTTATTTTAATTAATTTTTGAAATTTCTTTTATGATTATTTGCTTTGATTAAAAAATTGATTTAAGGATTTTTATTAATCAATTGTGATTTCTTTTGATAAAGCATGCTTAGCCTAGTGTTGTTGATGTTCGATACTTTCGATTTACAATTGTTATTTTAAAAATCTACTTTTGAAATATATTAGAATCACTTTAAACGTAAAGAATTGCATGAATATTGATTAGATTGAATTACTTTAATTGGTTAATGGTGAAATCCATAACCTCCGTATTTGTGAATATTACTTTCATTTTTTGTGTATATTTTCTAGTTTAAAATCAGTTTTTAAATCTAAAATCAATCGTAACAAGTTCGAGAGTTTGAACCATTCTTACCACCATCTACAATCACATCACATTACTGAACAATCTTAGAGGGCATTTTAGAGTGACCATCAAGATTTTCACACTCCAAAACCTATAAACCCTATTTTACTATGTTGCTCTTATTGCTAAAGATCTTGTAGGTAACCTCATCGGGGAAAGATGGAAAACATGATATCATGGAGCTCATGGAGCAACAGGAGGAGCATACATATCTCTCGAGTAGTCCAAGGAAATGTAGCACACCAATGTTCAAATGGAAGCTGAAGATATGGCCACTATTGTCAGGTTCAACTTATTTCACATGAAGGCAATTCAAGGAATATTCATGAAGTTCTCAAGTTACCATGAGAGTTATCAAGGAAATCATGAAGACACTATTTCTACTCAAATTTCTTTTGTCTTAGTTAATCTTAGGATCATTTATCGAATCCAGAATTATTATGCTTTTAATCTTGGTATGGCTTGTAAAAACTCCACTTCTATTCGAAGTCTAAACACTTTTTATAGCATGTCTCCTTTCCATAAGCATGTTAGTCACACGAATGTGGTCTCTCCATAAGCTTGCTTATGTTTTTGTATAAAAAAAGGTGCAACTTTGTGCACCCGGGGTGCACGTTCCTTATTTTTTCGTTGTCTGGGTTTAACGGAGAATTTAATATTTTGGAAATTTATTTTCTTTCGTAATTTAATTGGAAAAAATAAAACACGAATGTCGAAACCATTTGTTTCTTCTCTTTTTGTCTTTTATCTTCCATACTTTTTATGATTGGTTTTACCTATTTCCCACCATCACTTTTCCTGTTTCACATTCCTATTAATTTCTATCCACAATTATTCTATTTACCACCCAAATAAATTTTGGGTGGAAATCCTGAATACTATCTCTTGATTTTTTATTTACACCCATAAAATAAAACCACACCCCAGTCTAAATCTCATTACAGTAGTCATTTCGAAACAACCCAACAATTCTCTGGTTCAATTGTCAAAAAATTTCCATCAAAACAGTTTTCAAAATAATTAAATTAACAACAACTTTTGTGATTCTGGATTAGTCCTTATTTTATTTACATAGATAGGACATGGCCATTCTGAAACTTGGGAATTACGAGGGGAAAAGTTCATGAGATGCAGAAGTTAACGGAGAATCTGCGATAAGTGAAGGCTTGAACTCTAATTAGCTACAAATTCTTTGACATTTTTTTATGATAAATACAAAGCATCTAGTTAAAGCATTTAAATTATACTTTTTTATGATAACTATTAGTGATACATCCTCGAGTATGCATCATGGCATAATAGTGCCTTAGCACTTTGATGCTTTCTCAGGTAAGCGACATAGGGTCAGTGATGCTTCCTCTTGTAAGCATCACGACATAATAGTGCATTAACACTATAATGCGTTCTCGGGTAAGCAACATATATTTCCAACCAACGCATACTCCCTATATATGTCTTACCGACATTTCCACAAGTATATAAAATGAGAGGAAATGACATTCATCGACTGCAACTACTAGTGATGCGTCCTCGATTATGCATCACGACATAATAGTGCCTTAGCACTATGATGCGTTCTCGGGTAAGCTTCACAATAGTAGGGATGCTTCTTCGGGTAAGCAACAGTGGGTCAGTGATGCTTCCTCAAGTAAGCATCATGGAATAATAGTGCTTTAGCACTATAATGCGTTCTCGGATATGCAACATAGGTTCAGTGATGCTTCCTCAAGTAAGCATCACGACATAATAGTGTTTTAGCACTATAATGCGTTCTCGGGTATGCAACATAGGCTCAGTGATACTTCCTCAAGTAAGCATCACGACATAATAGTGCTTTAGTACTATAATGTGTTCTCGATTATACAACATAGGGTCAGTGATACTTCCTCAAGTAAGCATCGCGGCACTATAATGCGTTCTCGGCTATGTAACATAGGGTCAGAATGCTTCCTCAAGTAAGCATCACGACATAATAGTGTTTTAGTACTATAATGCGTTCTCAGGTATAATAGGGTCAGTGATGCTTCTTTGAGTAAGCATCCTTGGGTAAGCTTCATGAATTTCCAACCAACACCTCCTCCCTATATATGTCTTACTAACATTTCTACAAGTAGAGAAAATGAGGGGAGAGAACATTCATATACCGTCACACTAGTGATGAATCCTCGAGTATGCATCACGGCATAATAATGCCTTAGCACTATAATACGTTCTCAGATAAGCGTCATTGGAGAGTGAAGCTTCCTCCAGTAAGCTTCACGGCATAATAGTGCTTCAGCACTATAATGCGTTCTCGAGTAAGCGTCAAGGCCAATTGTGCCTTTCTCGGGTAAGGATTATTTGGACTGTGATGCTTCCTTGAGTAAGCATCACGCATGATAATACGTTGGCACTATAATACAAGTTCAATGTATCCACACCCCGATGCATCCCTGAGTAAGCTTTATAAGCTCGAGATGAAGCTTCATCCCATACCATGACGCATCCTTGGGTAAGCGTTATGCGAAAAATGCGGGTGTTAAACTTAATTATTGATGGTGCATGGGATATTACTGATAGGGTAAGGGCTATAATGACTGCAGTTGGAGTTAGCATTGACATGCTACTGATAATTTTTTATTGTGAAGATTATAAAGTGTGGACGTTGGATCAGAAAGGATTTTTTTTTGTTAAGTATGCTAAGAATGCTTTGAGGACTAGTTATAGTATTGAGCCTACAACACAACTTTTTTGGAAGACCCACTACAAAAAAGAAGGCCTCTTGGGACGGTCAAAAAGCGTCCAAAAGGCCACAAAACTGTCCCAAAAACATATTAGTGCCGGTTTTTGTATCGTCACCTGTTCCACCGTTATTAATACTATTTGTGTGTCTTTTACTTTTAGTGACCGTTCATAATACTCTTAACTTTTTGTTTGAGCAATAAGGACGGTCAGTCCTAGATACCCTCATTAGGGACGATTTAAAAAAAAAACGTCCCTAGAAGCCACCTGTTTTGTAGTGGCCGTTGTTCATCCAACTGTTGCTTTGCAATATTGGAAAATTTGGAAAACAGTTTGATATGCAACTCAGGATTTGGTGATATCGAAACTAGGAATGCCTATGCCTATTAGGTGTTGTTTGTGTAAACGTAATGGTGAATCCTTAGAACATATTACTTGGAGATGTGGTTTTGCTCGTAAGGTTTGGGATCAGATTCGTTTAGATATTTTTTTTAGATCAAACCTGACTTGGATCTACTAATTTCTTACACGTCTGCTAAGGGAAAAAGTAGGATGATTAAGGACTTATGGCTAGTCGTAAATTTGGCAGTTTAGACAGAGCTATGGAAATCACGTAACAACGTGTATTTTGAAGGTGCTGAAGTTAAGTTGATTGGTTTTAAAAGTCGAGTTTATCAGGTTATACGAGATAACTGAGTTTATCAGGTTATACGAGATAACTTTATACGTTTGAATGGTTATATGGATAATTCTTTAAGAGATTTAAGAATTTTAAATTATTTAGGGTTCGACATAAACATACTAAGCTTTCTACGCCTGTAGAATGTACTTGGTTCCCTCCAGAACCTGGTGAATTAAAGATATGTTGTGGCGTTGCAATGGACAATCCAGGAAAAGCTGGAACAAGGATAATTGTCAGAAACAGTTCGTGTGCTACTTTGGGAACACTATGGGTAGGAATGGGGTGGTAAACAAACTTTATTGCTGAGCTTTATGTGGTTATTTATGGTTTGGAATGGGCAAGAAGATGGAGTATTAGGTGCACTTGTGTTCAATTTGATTTGGCCAGTGTAATTCAAGCTCTTACGAATGGTGAGCTACCCTGGTTCATGGTTTGAAGATGGAGGAATGTTTGTGCTTTTTATGAGAGGATTCGCTATATTCATGCTTTTAGAGAAGTAAATTTTGCTTTTGATTTCTTAGCTAAGCGAGCATGTTTACTGGATGAGAATTCTTTTAAAAGTTTTGAGGGGAGACCAGACTTTATTCCTACCATGGAATGGCCTGGCAAATTTTATTATATATATAACTAGGTTGTTCTAGTTTTAGGGGTTTTTTCTCTATTTTTTTTCTTTTTTCTTTTCGTTGTAAGTTACGTTTTTTTTCTTTTATAAAATTTTAACTCCGCAAAAAAAAGAAACATCTAGCCAGTCATGGCTACTAACTTCAACATAAGCAAACTTAGCTAAAACATCATCAACTACATTATAAACTTGATTTTGATAACAAAACTAGACTAAGAGCTTCCACAGTGGGACGACTAGACCAAAATTTTTGATCTTTACTCCGCCTGAAACGCAACGGGTAGAAAGTAAATTTTGATCAGGCGTATCCCCAGACAAACGCCCCATCAGGCGTTCACCTAGACAACCGCCTGGTGAATCATCAGGCGTATCCCCAGACGAACGCCCCATCAGGCGTTCACCTAGACAACCGCCTGGTGAATCTTCAGGCGTAGTCCTAGACAAACGCCTGATGGGGCGTTCACATAGACAACCGCCTGGTCAATCTTCAGACGCACGTCTAATAGCACGCCCAAGTGACAGGCGTAGCCCTAGACAACCGCCTGATGGGGCGTTCACCTAGACAACCGCCTGTCAATCTTCAGACACACGTCTAGGTAAACGCCTGACACGATACGGAGAGCCAGCGTCACGCCTGGCACGAGACACACGGGTAAGTTAACGCTCCATCATATTTGTGTTTGGTCCAGTTCTCGGATCAAATATGATCCGAAACAGTGGCAAAAGTGGACTAAAATCTAAATATACTCGCACTACTGTGATTGATTTTATCCGGACCAAAGATCAAATTTGGGTTTGGTCCGGGATTTGATCGCCCCACTGTGGAAGCTCTAAGGGAGTATCAGCACTTTGCGTTTCGGATTATGAGTGTTGCACATGAACAAAATAAAAATGCACCATCTGGGAATCGAACCCGGGTCTGTACCGTGGAAGGGTATTATTCTACCACTGGACCACTGGTACTGGACGATGAAACTACACCAAATGATTATACAACTTAGAAATCAAGACAATGAATCACCCAACCAGTTTAGTCCCACATTGTTTGTGTTCATACATAGATGAGAAAAGAGATGCTACAAATGATTGAGACATAGGTTTGTAGAAGCATACTTACCTGTACGGGATATATGGATGATCAAGAAGGTCCATGGCCTAGGTTAGCGACCTCCATTGCACACTAAGGAGGGGTGCTCGCCTAAGATCTCCCCAAGGGGAGAGTCTACGTCATAATTTGTTCCCGAGGGGGTATGCGTTCTCGCGGCCCCTGCCAATTTCACTAAACCAAATCTTGCATTCTGAGCCAGAAGCACTGTTACTGCTTACATGGAATGCGCCAGAAGCGTTGCTCCTGCTTAGCTGATGCAAAATCTTCAAGGATCTAGCAGTTGCACACCTAATATTTTTCTGTGCATTGAGTTCATATTTTCAGCAAAGCTATTCATCTGAAGAAACATGAGAAAAACTTGGATGCAGAGTAACTAGGAAACGTCAATCGAATCAAATCGACTTTGATCATATGATTTTTTATTTTATTTTTTGGTTCTAGATCTCATGACTTGATATTGTTTAATTGGGAATCTTATTCATATTCATGTTGCTGAATTGTTTTGGTGCTGTACCATTAGGCAGACAACCTTCCCTTTTTCATCTCCTTAGGAACAAAATGATAATCATTTAGAAGCTTAGAAGCCCATACTGATCGATTGGTTTACTTTTAAGTTTCAGTTGAAGTGACAAATGAATTAGTCCCACATAGAATATGAAGCACAACTCTAGTCAAATTGCTTTGTATATAGTTTGCACTTCCCCACATTAAATGATTCACGCAGCCGTGTGGTAAGCACAAAGCGAACTCTTTCGCCTTTTACTAAAAAATATTGTGTGCTTGCCGTTTATAAACGGTATACACCTATTTTTGTAGGGCTTCTCTTTTTGAGAGGAACCCAACAATGTTCAATTCCAAACTTTGTGTTTTTAAGAAACATTCATGATCTGTTTATTCAAGCTTCCAATACTTCTGCCCAGACCAGGGCAATTTTCTATAGCATAGGCTCCAGATGTATAGCTGAGAATAGTCCTTTTCCTCTATGGGTAAACCAAACTCCTCTCCCATTGTATCAAAATCCTACTTCAAAAGTTAAGATATTGCAGGTGGTAGTTGGAAGGTTATGTAACACAAAACGTGTAAAACATGCCCGACTATGAAACGCAGTAACCATATATACGCACAATACCTCACATCATCCATGCATTGCAGTACTTAGCAAAAAATCAAAGGAGCTGGTAAATAGTTCAATTCCTAAAATACAGAATCACTCACATTATACCATCTCGAACCAGGCTGTTATACTCGCAATCTGTGGTTGAAATACTAGGGATATTCAAGTACATCCCAATATAATAGTGAAACATCCAAATTATTGTTGGAAAAATTGGGTAAAATAGAGGATGAAAAAATCACAGAGAGATTGTTGTACTTCTGACTTTCAAGGCTCTAAAAGATTTCTTTTAGACAATTATTTCTACCCTCCCAATCAAATTGGCGATTACAACGGGTATGCGAAATAATCCCTTCATGATGTAATGAAAACCCTATAACAACGAAATTGGATTCAAGGTTTGTACCCCTTGATCCAACCAAGAAAACATGAATATAAGTTTCTGATGATGCTTTAGAAGAGAGAAAACAAATTGATTTGATGATTTAGAATGGAAGAATATCTTCACTACTTATAGGAGATTTATGTCTATTGGAGATACCTCTCCATCTCCAACAAACACTTCCAAAAACCATTAATGGTGGCTGATAGGAAGAGACGCGTCTGTTCAATTTTGAACATAAATTTATTAGATTTTCAAAAACAAGAAAAAAAAATTCCTCGAGACGCTGTCTCGCACTCTGCTAGGGGCCGTTACCCCCCAAGACCCCCAAGACCCCCAAGACCTGACCTGTCAGGTCGACCACAGCCCTGGGGATGCCCTCGGGACCTCCCGTTGTAGCGGCAAACAATCTTGAAAGTATCCAACAATTATAACCGAAACTATAACGATCATCCACCTTCGATCAAAAGCATATCTTTACAACACAACGCCTTGCTATTTGATCACCTCTTTCTCCAACACAATGCCCTCTAATGTTGGATATGTGAGAACTTGGGGTTTATATAGTCCTTATATCAGTTATAAGTACCTGGAGTCCTACTTGGTTTCTGAAAAACAACTTCTTCTAATTACATACATGGTCAGGGCCAGTTAGTCTAAGTTCGTTTTTTTGGCCATCCGTTTTTTAAATTGTTCTGATTTTCTTATAACAATTGCACAAGTATGTCAAGAGTTATCTTTGAAACCTGACAGACATAAAATTCAGTAGCTATGTTTTGCCATCAATATATCACATATGAATTGATTTGCTTTTGTTTACTAATGAATGTTCCGCTATTATTACACTTTTTTTTCTTCTTTATTTTGCTAAGTCCAAAAATTCTCAAAGCAGAATCTATGAGAACATGGATCAAACTGAGCATATGCCTTGGAGGCGTACAGATGCAGCCCTCGGAAGTCACCTGATCACTGACTTCCGTTGGATCTGATTTTGCTTCTGAGGAGGCACATGAAATCCTCAAGTTGCTCTCTAGTCTTACAATAAACTGAGCTCATCCGATGCCCATGGACTCAAGTCAGTTCAAATATGTCCCAAGTAAACTTAACTTGTCTAAAGCAATGAACTTAAGATTTATTCCCACATAGACTAGTTAAAGCAGAGGAATGGAAACGAGACGGTATAAAATCAGACGTTAGAATTGAGAACAAGTATACCTTTCTCGTCCTTTTGGCTAAGATCAAGTGTAGAATCTGTTCTTATCAGATTAATATCTGATATTTTAAATTTATTTTTTTCATGGGGGAGTTCCCATCACAGTAGCTTGCTACTGGGGTTCTCTTGCGTCGCCCTTGTGTTGCACTACTGCATGGGCCTGGCGCACCCCTACCAAGTCCTAAACTTAAACTTATTTTGTTTATTAAATTGAACACCGGTGTAAATGTGTAGCTTTATTAATCATTTAAGCTAAAACTCTATCAGCCAAACAAATAATGAATGTAAATCCAGAGCTAATATGTTTTGGAACCGGTGAACTAGAGAAAGAGCCGATGAACGCCCAAGACCAGCCACTCGTTTAGAAGCTTTAGCAAGTCCACTAAAGATGTTACTAGTTGCTGCACAACCAAATGCAAACCTGCCACTCGAGGAACCGGTGTGTTTTGACTGTCAGGGTCAGATTTAACAGTCACAACATCTGAAATGAGCTTACCTTTGCCGACAGAACGAGTTACTGGGTTTCTAATGTAAATGCTAGTACATGTTTTGTTGTAAGGCTTGGCACATGTATTGACTGGTTTGTCTGCTTGAGAGCATTGGGGCGATGTGCAACTCACTGGTAGAATTGATGACAATTTGTATCCCTTATAGCAACCAAACCAGGGTAATTTTCCGCTGAGATTGACAACTGGTTTTACTTCGGCTCGAGGAGTTCCTTGGTTGATGTTGATCTTACATTGACGGGTTTATGGATCTCTCTCAAGATCAAAGACTATACCAGGATGTGTAGGAAAAGTTAATGTAGGTGTCTGAGCATTAGAGAAACAAAAGAAGACATGGGATTAGGAATTCCCAATTGCACTGGTACAGGTAATCTTTGAGAGAATTTGATTTAGATGTAATCCTCCTTTTATGCTAAGGACTGATAATAAATCAACATTATTAATATCATTGCCCATATTAAACAAATGAACCAGCCGGGAATCGAACCCGAGTCTGTACCGTGGCAGGATACTATTCTACCACTAGACCACTGGTACAGAACGTTGAAACTACACCAAAGATTATACAACTTAGATCAAGACAATGAATCACCCAACCAGTTTAGTCGCACATTGTTTGTGTTCATACGGAGATGAGAAAAGAGATGCTACAAATCATTGAGACATAGGAACGTAGAAGCATACTTACCTGGGCGGGGTCTATGGATGATCAAGACGGTCCATGGCCTAGGCTGGTGACCTCCATTGCACACTAAGGAGGGGTGCTCGCCTAAGATCTCCCCAAGAGGGAGAGTCTACGTCATAATTTGTTCCTTAGGGGGTACGCGTTTGCGCGGCCCCTGCCAATTTCACTTAACCAAACATTGCATTCTTGCTTATTAAGGATATGCGCCAGAAGCTCTGCTATAGCTGATGCAAATTCTTGAACGAGTCATCTGCAAGAACTCGGAGACTTTGATCATGTGATGATTTTCATCTAAAGTCTTTTTTTTTTGGTTCTACATCTCATGACTTGGATATTTTGTAAGTTGGAATATGTCGCTGAATTGTTTACCATTAGGCAACCAACCTTACCTTTACCACTTTCTTAGAAACCAATTGCTCAGAATTTAGAAGCTTTCAATCCCATATTTTCATCCTTAGGTTTTTACTTTTAAGTTTCAGTTTGAGTGAAAAAACTTTAGTCCCGCATGGGAAAGGAAGCAAAACTCTACACAGAATGTTTTGTATATAACTAGCACTTCCCCTTGGCAAATGAAACATGCAGCCGTGCGGTAAGTACAAAGCGAACTATTCTTTTTCCTTTTACTAAAAAATACCGTGTGCTTGCCGTTTATAAGCGGTATACGCCTATTTTTAGACGGTTTCTCTCTTTTTGAGAGGAACCCAACAATGTTCAAATCTAAACTTACTTTTCGTTTCCAGGAAACTCCTGTTTCTCGAAGGATAAACAAAATCAGATTCAGCAAAAAAGTATGTGATTTCTAGTCCCTTCTATTGTACCAGAAGCTACTTCAAATGAAAATGGGGTCATTTGGTGTTGTACCTTTCAGACTAGGTGGTAACTGCGAAGTTGAAGCAGCAATGAAAGCTCGTCAAGATGCAGGTGGTTAATTGCAAAGTTTTGGCAGTGAAAGCTCCCCAAGATGCAGGAGCTGGTAAATAGTTCGATTCCTATTGGAATTCCAAATTCATTAATTGTTATTTCTTGAGATGCCTAAACCACAGTCATTCACATTGTACCATCTCAAACCAGGCTGTTATACTCGCAGCCAATGGTTGAATTACTAGGCAAATTCAGATATATCCCAATATAGTCTGGAAACATCAAAGCCTTACATAAGTAATTTAATATAAAACGTAACTGCATTCACATCAAACCATAACCAACCTTCACATAGAAAAACCAAATTATTATCGAAACCATAAAGATCCTCCACCTTCAATCAATATCATATCTTACAAGGAGAAATCACATCCAACTGATGATCTTCTTTTGCCGCACTAATATCAGTTCATCGATTCACAAAGAATCTTCAATCTTAAATACACAATACAACTATATGTTTGGTTTTTCTTTATGCCAAGCTCAAATTTTTGTTTATACAATTTAAGCTCGATGTTTGAGTCTCTGGCGTCTCGAAACCTTCCGGTGTCTATTAGCTCTATGTGCTGTAATCAGCTCTATCTTCACCTTTCCTCAACTTCTCCATTTGGTCCTCTCCAAATCCAACCTAAGGTGTTCCTAAGTTCTTCAACTGCATCATACTTCATTTGGAAACAGCCTTGATTCAAGTTGAATAATACACCAGCCGCTTGCTTGGAATTGCATAAAAATTATATAAGCATCTGAAAAATAGCTGAAGTACAAACGATACAAACTCTAGAAAAGTAGTTTGACGTGCTTACGGCATACCTCCATCACTGATGGATTTTTTTTCCAATTATGTATGTAGACTGTAGAGGGAGGATATCCTAACCAACTCATGCAGCAGAAAATGCACATGCTCAACACTGCAGCGCTCTTTTGTTATTCTGTGAATGCAAAGACTGCAGTGCTCTAACAAACCCCGAAAAACAAAAGATGAAAATGTATGTTAACATCAGTCAGAGTTAACAAAAATCAATTCATATAATGAAAAGAAGAGAGATGCAGAAACTCGAACAACCTTATGGTTGTCAGAGAAAAGCCAGGATTTCTGCAGCCATTTTCTCGACTAATTCATGCTTAACTTTCCCACAAGTAACTCTGAGATACTCTGCCATACCCATATTACGGTAATTGGAGTATGCGACAGTCACCTTAGGTTTTACCCATTGAGAGAGAATTAGAGTGATGCTGTTGATATGCTGTAAACGGTATATGTAATGTATTATCACTGGACTTGTTTTCCGTTATTTAGTCGAATTAGGATTTATTTCTTTGCCCTATATATATACATACGTTGTACCTAGAATATGTGTATCTCAGTATTCTGCTCTATAATAAAACTCTGCTTTCTCTGTTGTGGATGTAGCTAACGTAACAGTTAGTGAACCACGTAAATCTCTGTGTCTCCATCTCTATTATTGTTCTCGTTCGATCTCTCGTTACAACAGATGCCTTCAGCAAAGAGCGGTATAGATTCTGGTGCCAATACAATATCATCTCTCAAGTAAGCAGATTTCTTACAAGAAGCAGCTTCTTGCTGGTGCAACTCCATATATGATTGACCGAGTATAAAATTAAATTTAGGGATTATGGATAATGACAATCTCAAGTGATTTTAGAACAGGGAGAATATTACCCTGTTCAGAAGTGGTTGGCATAGCAATTAGAAGCTGTCAGGACATGAAGTGCACACACTCAAAGAAGTATGCAGAGAGGATGTTCGAAGCAGATACATACAAATGAAGGAAGTCCTTGCTTGACAAAAATTGCAGAAGGCACGGACGGAGGCTCGCTCCATTGCAGTGCATGGAAGAAATCAACCTGAAAAGTAAACCAAAGCAAGCAATAAAAACTATGGGTTAATTGCAAAAAAGAAGTAACACAGATTAAAACCAGAGTAGCTGCATAGGTTTTACCCTACCAGGGTTTCTAAATAAAATTCGGGGACGTAAATGAACACTGAATCCACTTTGCTAAGAAGCAAAATATCAAAATTTAAATCCTTGCTCAGTTACATATATATCATAGGAAAGTAATAAAGATTATACATTGAAAACTGCTTTGAATTTACAACCTTCAGTAAGCTAGACATTTACAACCTTCAGGAAGCTAAACATAAATTCTCCAACTATACATGGGTCTAGTAAGAGAATGAATACAATCAGAAGTTAGACATTGTTGTATTAGCAGGGTTTTTGCCTTCGATATTGTTGTGTATCATCCTCTTTGCAGAAATTCTCTGGTCCCAGCTCAATTTTTTTGCTTACACAAAGTAAGCTCGGACATTCAACCTTCTGATTTCAGAAATCTTTCGTCGTCCATTAGCTCTACTAAGTGCTCTAATCAGCTTTAGTTCTTTATCTTTCCTCAACTTCTCCATGTGGTCTTTTCCAGTCCAACATACGGTTTTCCTAAGTTCTTCAACTGCATCATAATTCCCTTGCAAAAAGTCTTGATGCAAATTGAATAATAAATCAGTCGCCTGCTTGGAATTACACAAAAATGAGCTGAAGTACAAATGATACAAACTCTAGAACAAGTAGTTTTTAGTATACAACTGACATACATGAGAGATACCTCCGGCCTTGATGGATTTTTTCCAATTGTGTATGTAAAGGAAATCCTCACCAACTTATGCAGAAGAAATTTCACACGGGCAGCACTGCAGCGCTCTTTTTTATTTTTGCTCTCTACAAAAACCCGAAAACAAAAGATGAAAATTTAATAAGTTAAACATCAGAATTAACAAAATTCAATGCATACAATGAGAAGTGCAAAACCAAAACTACCTTCTGGCTGTATGAAAAAAGCTAGAATATTTGCAGCCATTTTCTCGACTATTTCCTTCTTAACTTGGTCACAAAAAAGTCTGAGATACTCTGACATCCCATTAAAACGGTTAATTTCGAAGTTTTCAACAGTCACCTCAAGCATTTCCTGTTCAGATAGAATCATGAGAGAGATGCCATCATAACAGAGCCATATAGACTCTCGCGCCAGTACAATACCATCATCTCTCAAGTAAGAAGTTCTTCTTTTTCTTTTTATGGAATGGGAAGCAGTAGCAGTAGCAGGAGCAGTTTCCTGCTGGTCCAACTCCCCCATATCTTCTTAACCTAAAGAATTTTGTGAAAAGATATATTCTTATTTCTGTCCCCTAGTGATTACAATTGGTGTTTATATATATACAAGAGAAGGTAACAAACTAGAAACCCTAATAATTAGGAAACTACAACAAACTAGAAAACCCTAATAATTAAGAAACTATAACAAACTAGGAAACCCTAATATATTGGCATATTCCTAGTTTAATGCCCAAGTTAGGAAACTAGGCTTTACCCGTCTACAATACTCCCCCTCAAGTTGGAGTGTGCAGATTACGAACACCCAACTTGCCAAGAAGATAATCAAATTGTTTTCGTCCAAGCGCCTTAGTAAAGATATCAGCTAACTGGTCTCCTGTACGACATAATGAGTAGAAATAAGACCGTCGGTAATAGCATCCCGAATAAAATGACAGTCCACTTCTATGTGCTTAGTACGTTCATGAAAAACTGGGTTTGCAGCAATATGAAGCGCAGCCTGACTGTCACAATGAAGGCGCATGGGAGAAGAATATGAAATACCGAAAGATCGTAACAATCCCTTTAACCATTTGAGTTCACAAATTGTTGTAGCCATGGATCGATACTCAGCTTCCGCAGACGAACGAGAGACAGTCAATTGTTTCTTAGTTTTCCACGAGACTGGCGAAAAACCAACAAATATAAAATAATCAGTAAGTGACCGACGAGTTAAAGGACAACTCGCCCAATCAGAATCACAAAAACCTGTCACACGCAGATTAGAATCTGTACAAAGTGAATTCCATGTCCAGGTTGTCCTTTCAAATAGCGAACAACGTTCGAGGAACACGGGGCCTAGTTGAAGTACGTAAAGCGGCTTCCCAATGACTTACTCGAGGGGACTGCATAGACCGAGCCAAAATATGAACAGAGTAACAAAGTTCAGGTCGTGTAATAGTTAGATAAATAAGACGTCCAATCAATCGTCTATACTGTTCAGGATCATTCATAAGCTCACTTTCATCAACTGCCAAACCATGGTTCTGTTCTAAAGGAAAAGAAGCTGGTTTGGCTCCTGATAAACCGGTTTCTGTAATGATATCAAGGGCATATTTGCGCTGAGATAAGAAGATCCCTTGTGAACCACGCGCCACCTCTAAGACCAGAAAATACTTCAATTTTCCAAGATCCTTCATGTGAAAGCAAGTATGCAAATAACTTTTAAAAGAAGAAATCGTATCAGAGTGAGTGCCAACGATAATCAAGTCATCAACATAAACCAGGACAGCTATAAAAATAGCATGTCGCTTATATGTAAAAAAGCGAATAATCAGAGTAGGACTGAGTAAACCCATACAGAAGCAAGGCAGAGCGAAGCTTTGCAAACCAATTCCTAGGTGATCGACGAAGACCATACAGAGACTTATGTCGACATACCGTACCAGGAGAAGCACCCGAGTAACCTGGTAGAGGACGCATGTAAAACTCCTCAGCAAGATCACCATGAAGTCATTGCGCACATCCATTTGATGAAGTTCCCACTGTTTAGCTGCAGCAAGTGCCAAAAGTAGTCGAACTGTCACCATTTTAGCAACCGGAGCGAACGTCTGTCAATCCCTTCCTTCTGATTATTTCCCAAAACAACTAACCGAGCCTTGTGTCTTTGAATAGAACCATCCGAATTATATTTGATTTTATAAACCCATTTACATCCAATGGCCTTCTTTTCGGGAGGCAAAGTCTCGACGCTCCATGTCCCATTAGATTCCAAAGCAAGTATTTCTTCTTGCATACCTGTCCGCCATTTTGGATCCTTAATGGCCTCAGAAAAACTAGTTGGTTCCGTTTTTGCAGTAATAGCAGCCAAAAAACGTCTGTGCGGCAAAGAAAATTTATCACAACTAACATAATGAGCTAAGGGATACGGAGTACCTGAGGACTTTGGAGGAGTGAGTGAAGGTGAAATAGGATCATGACGCGGCGTAGTGTAACAACGGGCGGTGTGACAAACATAATCATTCAAATAAACTGGTGGACGTCGAACACGCAAAGATTGTTTATCCATATCGGAAATAGTCAAGATATCTGTTTCAGAAGACCCAACCTGAGCTCCCAACTCTCCCCCTGTTGTTGCGCCTAAATTCTATACAGTATTATGAACGTCAGAATCATCTGAACTGCCGACGCCAGGTGCTGAACTGCTAGGTGTAGAAGTCTTCGTCTGAACGTCTGAACTTGCTCCACGACCTGCTGTCCCGTTCACGCCAGAATCACTATGTATGACCGTCTGAACCATTTAGCCTGCTGCCTGAAACACAAGGTAAGCTGCTTTCCGAACACAAGGTAAGCTGCTGTCAGAAACACAAGGTAAGATGCTGTCAGAGTCACCATGCAACCTGTTGACGTCTGAACCATTTAGCTCTGAACTCTGATCATTCAATTTTCTACTGTTGACTACACCCCTTAAGTGTCTGCCAATTAGTCCACCAACCTCTCCTCTCTGATCACTTAATTGTCTTCCCATGAATCCACCAATCTCTCCTCTCTGATCACTGAATTGTCTACTTACGTCATGTGCAACAATTAATCCACCAATCTCTGAACTCTGATCACGGTTTGAATTCTTGCCAGAGTTTACCTTACCAAACGGAAATGAACTAAACTCTCGGTTCTGAACTGATTTCACGTCAGGTTCACCAAACGGAAACTCCCCCTCACTAAACACTACATCAAGAGACACAAAAAAAATATTCTTGTCGAGATCATATAGCCGCCAACCTTTTTTACCAAACGGATATCCGACAAAGATACACTTTCTACTTCGAGGAGCGAATTTATCATTTTCTTTGACCCGAGCAAAACATAAACATCCAAAGACACGAATCTCATCCAAACTGGGACTCCGATTTAGCAAGAATTCATACGGAGTCTTTCCCCCTAATAACGATGAGGGTGTTCGATTAATCAAATATCCAACAGCCAACACACACTCTCCCCAGAATTGAAGTGGCAAGTTTTCTTGGAACCGCAAGGCTCGTGCAACATTCAACATATGCTGATGCTTTCGTTCTACACGCCCATTTTGCTGAGGTGTACCTATACATGAAGTCTGAAACACTATACCATTTTCACGAAAGTAAGGTTTCAAACCTGTAAAATCGATCCCATTATCACTACGCAAAGTTCTAATATGCGCATCAAACTGACGTTCAACCATTGAACAAAAATATTTCAATACTCCTGCAACTTCAGAATTCTCAGCAAGCAAATAAATACACACGGCTTTAGAGTAATCATCAACAATGGTTAAGAAATACGATGCACCACAAGATGATGGCACATGATACGGACCCCATAGATCACAATGTATTAAATCAAAAATCGCACTAGCCTTATTGGAACTTAGAGGAAAAGTATCCCTAGTCTGTTTGGCCCAAAGATAAATCTCACAAGGCTTTCTGCTCTCCCTGCCAACATCTGACTTCAACAAAGTTCCTATTAATCCATACGAGGGATGACCTCTAGCGCCGATGCCACACCTCTACATTCTCCTTCCGTTGCACCTTGTGTATCGGCACCGCTGTCACGCCCCGCAACATATAGATCCCATTCCGATATTCACCCACTCCAATCAACGTCCTCGAGATGCAATCCTGTATAACACATAGCTTATCAGTTAGAGTGACAAAATATTTCTTAGCAGTAAGAAGCTTGCCTACAGAAATTAAGTTGCAATTTAACGTCGGAACAAACAAAACATTAGTCAATGTAAGACCCCTTCCAAGGTTTACAGTTCCTTCTTTGGTACCCATCGTAGTATCCCCATTTGGGAACCCAACCAGACATGCCTCAATGTCTCGCACGTTAGTCATTAGTTCCAAAAAACCTGTCATATGATGCGATGCACCAGAATCAACTATCCAGTCAGTGTTTTCACCCTTGTTTCCAGAATATGACTGTTCTTCCTTTTTAAACTGAATATACACGTTACCAATTTTGGCCCTTCTCTCTGCACTACCTTCCCTAGCTCCAGCACTCCTCAATTCCCTGCTTGTCCTTTTCAGATGCATAAAGTTACAACATCCACCTCGATGACAGGTATTCTCTTCGTATTGTCTACAGGTTGCTTCACGAAAATCCGTCACAGGCGAGAAATCAACAATAATAGGACGCCCTGCATAAAACTTTCCAATCAAGTTCTTAAGTGCATTAGTAGCATGTTCTTCCTTTCGAAATTGAACATAAACATTCCCCACCATATGATCAGCCAAGTTATCACAGATATTAAGACTTTCAATCTCTCCATGCTTACTCAACTTCTCGAATATACCTTCATAGAAATCATCAAAATGTTGTTGAATATGACGAGGATCCTGAGTGATCATATCAGGTCTCTGATACATATTAGAGAGAAGAATAGTAGAGCTAATTGAAGGTCTAGTATGAAGTCTTGAACAACGATCACCATGTCTACAAGCACCAGTTTTGAAATAAAATGGACAATTTACCCTGTCTTTTTCTGTACCAAATAGAGAAGTTTGGTTCTTCGCCATTCCTGTAACAACCTGTAATCAACCTTCAACCTGTAATCAACCTTCACGTCCTGATTCTCACCAACTGAATACCTCAACTTCTTCATGTTATGATAGCTTCACATTCTGAATCTTCACAACCTTTTCAACTGAATAAAAACCAATCACGTCTTGATTTATTCCTGTAATCAACCTGTAATCAATCACTAAACTTCTCAAGAACCAAACGTTGCTCTGATACCATAAAGAATTTTGTGAAAAGACATATTCTTATTTCTGTCCCCTATTGATTACAATTGGTGTATATATATATACAAGAGAAGGTAACAAACTAGGAAACCCTAATAACTAGGAAACTACAACAAACTAGGAAACATAATATATTGGCATATTCCTAGTTTAATGCCCAAGTTAGGAAACTAGGCTTTACCCGTCCACAATATAACCAAAATTTTGAGTTTGAAGAAAAAGACTTAAACTTTGTTTTCTTTATACCCTGCAATATGAAAGTATTTCTGGTTGGGGTTTATATAGCAGTCCTTGAGTTAAGATTATTTCTCCTACAACTAACTTCTAAATACAATCCCAAAACTGTTCCAGAATTGAATTAATATTTCGTTAATTCGATTAAATCCTAATCTTGAAAATATAACTCAATTCTGGACAAAAATATATAGAGAGGGAGAATGTTGTTGCCTGGTCTAGAGCAGTGCTCGAATGAAATCGAAAATGGTAGATATACACCGGATTCATCCCAAACAAAAATTCCCCGCCTATATGTTGCGGACCCAAAAGGTTTACACTTTACATTCCAAATCTGATTTTTTTTACTGTGTTTTTTAAGCATAAATATAGGACTGTCAAGTGACGTGTCAATAAGTATGGATGACTCACCTCTTATAAACACGTTGTTGAAACGCAAAACTCAATAGGATCTTACATAGAGAGAAGAGACACGAAATCGACTAAAAGACTACATTGATAACAATTCGGTATTTTTTACAAAGATGATAACCGGTGCCTTTTATAGGCCTCACAAACTCTAAACCAATTTCCTAAAACTCTACGAATTCTATAAGGATACTACTTCTAATTATAATCAAATACCTTAAACAAATTTTTAACATAAAGAACTGTTTAACATAAGGAAACTCTAAAACTAATACCTAATATAACTTCGACTCATATAGGAAAGTCTCAGTTGAAATCCATTTCCAACAACCTCCCTTTAAATGAGACTCCGATAAGAAATCATTTTCAACAATCTTTGCAACTGGCAAACGACTTACTCTTCAATATACTCCCTGGTGTGTTTACTGACTCTTCAAGCCCCTGGTTTCTTCAGTAGAATATTTTTATACTCCCTAGACAGCGTGCCACCTTGTACATCCCTCCGTCTTCCTCAGACAGATGATGGGAAATCATATCCGCTGTCTTTTTTACGATACCTCAACATCGTAGTAATATTCCCTAACAAGCTAGAATCACAATCCTCTTTGTTGGATTTATCCACTTGCTAGCCGAACAAGAAACCACGTCTTTTTTCTTTGCACCTACTTCATTTGTAGGATTTTTCTTTGCACCTACTTCAGATGTAAGATTTTTCTTTGCACCTACTTCACTTGTAGGATTTTTCTTTGCACCTACCTTACTTGTAGGATTTTATACAAACTTACTTCACTCGTAATTTGTATCCACCGAGCATCTTGCTCATCTTCTACTTTATCTTTTGAGCATCTTTGCTCCACCATATTTCTATCTCAATCTTTCTTCTCAAATATTACTTTGTCAAGAGTCACAACTTCACTATTGTGATGTTTGCTACGACTGACATTCTTCAGTTCACAAACCTTTCTTCTCTTCTCAAGTACACCCATTGTTGCTTTGTCCTCCTTTTATACCTCCTTCCCTGCAATTGGAATTAAGAAACTAACACCAACTTTCCTTATCACACACAGATTCCAAACTCAAGCTATTCAACCACACATCAAACCCATATTATTCAATACCCTTTTTTTGCTCTTATGAACTCTCACTGATGCCACTTTTTAATCGATCTGCCTTGTTCTTTTCTACTAAATACCAGTTCAATTACTCATTCATCTCCATCACCAATTTTGTTGGTTCTGCAACAATGGAAAAAAGAAGAAATTTGTTAAGGTTAGGAAATCTCTGATAATGCACACACAATGGACAGAGCCACCTTCTCAACAAATTATCCTTAACACAATTCGGTTACTCCTCAAGAATGAGAGATGCTAAACCCCAACAGAGGAGATGTGTCCAGGATAGAACTGTCCGTTATGATTAGTATAAGCACAATACTAATCACCCTCAAGAACTTAACCGCAAGATAGAAGTGGAAGGGAAATAAACAAGCAATGCGCAAAACAAAGCAATAAGAGGGGAAAAGAAGACGGAATAGTAGATGCTTCTGGAGTGAATTTTAATGGAGAATTTCGTTTTCTTTTTATAGGTAGAAGAAGAAGAGAATGTGGCAATAATCACGGACATTAAGTTTGAAAACTAATTTCACGCATTAATCATGGAGATAATGGTTAAAACGGATATAAAACGGTTAAAAAATAATTCTCTCCTAAAGACTCGCCTGGTCATACGCCCCCATAATTAAAACAAAATTTGAATTAGTCAAAAAACCGTTTAAAAAAACGTAAGTCTTGGTTGGTCCGCAGCCTCAGCTACGCCCAAAACACACACTCAGACCCGCAACAGCAGCCACGGTCACACCCGCACTCGCACTCGCAGCCGCAAGTTCGCAAGCACGCAAGCGCACAAGCACGAAAGCTCCAAAAGCCGCAAGCGTGCGTGCTTCGGTGCAAAGCACCACACATGTGTGAAAAACATGTGTGCACCAACTAGCTCATTGCCTTAGTCCTCCCCCAACCACAAAAGCTTCTAAACCCTAAGGGCCCTCCGTTAGTTGTAATTTTTGTGGTAATAAGGAGAGAACTCATCTCTAGTCTCTCCAATGTGGGACTAAAGGTTCTCCATTCACAATAGTGAAAAATGAGCTATTCACCCTTAGTGACATCTAGGTCCTAAGGTCCATTCCCACCAAGACTAAAATTCATTTTAAAGTTCATTTTTCTCCAACAATCCCCCACATGAATGAAAACCCGATAAAAATCAGAAATCAGAAAGCGAGATATACCTCTTAGGCAATAGGTGTCCATAAGGTCTTGAAACCTTTGCTTAGTGAGAAATTACCGGAACTACTTGAAGGACAGTGAACGCGATGTCTTGAACTGCCATCATTTGGGGTAGTTCATCAATAACTTCCACACGTGATATCTATATAGATGCTGTTAAGTTATTGTCGTTGTGTCCATTTTGGCCCTAGACATATCCCGTTTCTCAGAATGCTCTAGAGAATTAGCTCAATTCTCATAGGAAGCGGCCCACTTCCTCATTCAGATAGGTGAGTTCTATCAAGAGTGTTTACTGCTACACCCCACTTCAATCTTAAATTGAAACTATATAACTCATTAAGACTTAATAAAAAGTCATCTTCACATGCAGTCACAGTATCACCTCTACACCATAGGGAAGGGACAGAGAATGAAATTCTCTGATAGTGTTTCCTTTATCCCACCATAAATTAGTTGTCTCATTCGAAACCATGATCTTGGGATCTCCAGTCAGCAAGGTTGAGTATCCTTCATGACAAGTTTATTTGATGAGCTTAAGCCCCATCCCCCTTGATGCATTACTAACTATCTCCTAGGACAAACCTTTCGTGAAAGGGTCTGTGATATTCTCCTTAGACCTCACAAAGTCAACAGAAATAACGCCAGTTGACATTAGTTGTTTTAGGGAATTGTGTCTTCTACGAATGTGTATAGACTTCACATTATAGTTGTTGTTTTTAGCATTAGCTATTGCAGCTTGACTATCACAATGTATAGATATAGCTGGCACAGGCCTATGCCAAAGAGGAATGTCTTCTAAAAAGCATCTTAGCCAAGCGGCTTCCTCTCCTGCTTTATCTAACGCAATAAACTCTTATTCCATAGTGGATCGAGCTATACATGTCTGTTTGGAAATCTTCCAAGATACAAACCCGCAAGCTAGAGTGAAAACATATCCACTCGTAGACTTAGACTCCTATGAGTCCGATATCCAGTTTGTGTCACAAAATCCTTCTAGGACCGCAGGGTATCTCTCATAACTTACACAAAAGTTCAAAGTGTACTTTAAGTACCTTAACACTCTAATAAGTGCATCCCAATGCTCTTGTCCCGGATTACATGTATACCTACTCAACCTACACATCATAAGCAATATCTGGCCTCGTACAGTTCATTAAATATATCAGACTTCCTATAACACGTGAATATTCAACTTGTGAAACTCCGTTACCCTTATTCTTTTTGAGTCTACAACAAGGATAATAAGGAGTAAAAGCAGGTTTACAATCAAACTGGTTATATTTTTTAAGCACAGATTCAACATAATGAGATTGACTAAGACTATATCCATTATAATTTCTTCTAATTTTCATCCTTTAGATCACATCAGCGGGGCCTAAGTCTTTCATGTCGAAGTTCTCATTTAGCATGCTCTTTGTGGAATTAATTACATCCATGTTTGTACCAAGTATAAGCATATCATCAACATACAAGCATACAATCACATAGGCATCATTCACAAGTTTAATATAAACACACTTGTCATATTCATTAATTTTAAACCACTAGAAATCATTACATGATCAAATTTTTCATGCCACTATTTAGGTGCTTGTTTCAAACGATACAAATATTTTCTTAGTTTACAAACTTTGTTTTCACAACCTTTCACTACAAAGCCCTCAGGTTGGTCCATATAAATTTCTTCATCTAATTCACCATTTAGAAAAGTTGTTTTTACATCCATTTGATGTATCTCTAAGTTATGAATGGCAGCAATAGCAATTAGCATCCTAATGGAAGTAATTCTCGTAACAGATGAATAAATATCAAAGAAATCTACACCTTCTTTTTGTTTATAGCCTTTAGCTACTAATCTAGCTTTGTATTTTTCCACAGTTCCATCTACCTTACGTTTTCTTTTGAAGATCCATTTACAACCTATGGGTTTACACCCTAGAGGTAATCTACAATCTCCCAAGTATCATTCTGTATAATGGAATCCATTTCACTAATGGTAGCTTCTTTCTACCATGGAGCTTCAGAAGAAGTCATGGCTTCTCTATGAGTTTGTGGATCAGTCTCAGCTAGGCATGTTATGAAATCTGGCCCAAAAGATTTTTCTGTTCTAAGTCTTTTACCTCGTCTAGGCTCAAATTCATCTTTCTCTACATGTAATGTCTGACTAGTAAAAGGGAAATCTAGGGGATCAACATAAATCATGCGAGATTCAGATTTCAAAGGAAAAATATTTTCAAAGAACACAACATCCCTAGATTCCATAATAGTATTCATACCAATTTCAGATATTTCAGAACTCACAACCATAAATCTATATGCAGTAGTATGATCAGGATACCCTATGAAGACACAGTCAACGGTTTTGGGTCCTATCTTGGTTCTCTTAGGTGGAGGAATGGACACCTTAGCCAAACACCCCCACACTTTAAAGTATGCATAAGAAGGTTGTCTACCTTTCCATAACTCATATGGAGTTTTTTCTGATCCTTTAAAGGGTACTCTGTTCAAGACATAGCAAGCTGAGAGGTTGGACTCCCCCCACAAGTTTTCAGGCAGTCCTGAACTAATTAACATGACATTCATCATCTCCTTAAGGGTTCGGTTTTTTCGTTCAGCCACACCATTTGATTGTGGTGAATAAGGAGGAGTTACTTCATGTATGATGCCATGTTCTATGCAAAAGTCTCCTAAAGGCATTACATACTCACCACCACGGTCAGACCTAACCGTTTTAATGGTAGCATTCATTTGGTTTTCAAATTCTAGTTTATATATTTTAAAGGCTTCTAAGGCATCGTCCTTTACCTTAAGTAAATATATGTGACAGTACCTCGTACAGTCATCTATGAAGGTGACAAACAGTTTCTTACCACCTCTAGTTTGGACTGATTTCATGTCAACTAGGTCTGAGTGAATTAATTCTAAGGGCTTAAAAATTTTCTCTGAATAATTTTTCTATAAGATTTCTTAGCAAATTTGGATTCAACACATATTTCACACTTATATTCATTTTCCAATGTAAATTTGGGAATGCAGCCTATGCTAGCCAGTTTATTCATTGACTTATAGTTTACATGACCAAGTCTACCATGCCAAACATTCAGTGACACACAAACATAAGCAGAAGAATCAAATTTATTCATTTCAACAGAGGTTACATTAAGTTTGTAAAGACCCTCAGTCTTATAGCCCTTTCCTACATAATCCTTACCCTTAGTGACAATAACTTTCCCAATTTCAAATACAAGTTTAAAACCCTTATCATCTAAAACACCACAAGATACAAGATTTTAGCAGATGTTCGGAACATGAAGAACTTCATTCAATGTGAGAGTTTTGCCAGAAGTGAGCTTTATCCCAACCTTGCCTTTTCTCGCAACCTGTGATGCGGACGAGTTACCCATGTAGAGTTTTTCTCCTTTCCCTACCTTCTGATATGAGGTGAACATATCTTTGTTTCCACAGACATGCTTGGTAGCACCAGAGTCTACCCACCAGTCTCTCACGTTGGATACCAAATTGACTTCAGACACCGTGCCAGAAAACTCGTTTTTGTTGTTCTCAACCAAATTAGCATTGTTTTTCTTGTTATTAAAATCCTTACGTTTTCTACAATGCATTGCCATATGGCCAGGAAGTCCGCAAACATAACAAGCACCTTTAATTTTACCAATGCCAGATTTGGGTTTCGAAAATGTACCTTTCTCGTGCGGACCAGGTTTGCGGTTGCTGCGGTCCATGCTTGCGGAAGACTTGTGTTCAGTTACATGAGCTCTGTTGGACACGTCCCTTGCGGAAGATACGTTTTTGTCTTTTGAACACAACAATTCTTCCACTTGAATCTTCTTACCTAATTCAACCATACTGACTTCACCAGTTTCATGTCTCAATCTTCGTTTGTAATCATACCATGAAGAAGGTAATTTCTCAATCACCGCAGAAACTTGAAACGTTTCATCAATCACCATACATTCAGCAATAATTTCATTAATAATGCGTTGAAGTTCAAGGAGTTGATCAACTACAAATTTATCATTAGACATTTTGTATTCCAGGAAACTAGCAACCAAAAAATTCTTGCTTCCAGCCGTTTCCGCTTGATATTTTGTTTCTAAGGCAGCCCATAAATCATAAGCAGAAAAGTTCTCTTTTGCATTATAGAAATCATACAGTGCATATTCTAAACAGTTAAGAGTATGATTCTTTGCCATATAGTTCTGTCTACCTCACCTCTCCAACTCTCTTTCATTTCCAGCATCATTCAGACTATCATCAAAGGATTTCAGAACTAGTTCATCTAACATATGGAAACTCAGAAAGAATAGCATCTTGGATTGCCATCTTTTGAAATCTTTGTCACTGAATTTTTCTGGTCTGTCTACATCATTCTTACCCATTGTTACAGAAGAAATTGATATTGTGTTAAGATTGTTGGTTCTGTAACAATGGAAAACACTAAACAGAAGAAATTTGTTAAGGCTAGGAAATCTCTGATGGTGCAGACACAATGGACAGAGCCACCTGATCAGCAAATTATCCTTAACACAATAGTCCTCGGGTACTCCTCAAGAATGAGAGATGCTATACCCCAAAAGAGGAGATGTGTCCAGGATAGAACTTCCCGTTATGATTAGTATAAGCACAATACTAATCACCTCAAGAACTTAAGAGCAAGATAGAAGTGGAAGGGAAATAAACAAGCAAAAACAAAGCAAGAAGAGGGGAAAAGAAGACAGGATAATAGCTGCTTCTGGAGTGAATTTTAATGGAGAAATTCGTTTTCTTTTTATAGGTAGAAGAAGAAGAGAATATGGCAATAATCACGGACATTAAGTTTGAAAATTAATTACATGCATTGATCATGGAGATAATGGTTAAAACGGATATAAAACGGTTAAAAAATAACTCTCTCCTAAAGATTCACCGGGTCATACGCCCCCATAATTAAAGCAAAATTTGAATTAGTCAAAAAACCATTTCAAAAAACGTAAGTCTTGGTTGGTACGCAGCCTCAGCTACGCCCGCAACACACACTCAGACCCGCAGCAGCAGCCACGGTCACACCCGCACTCGCACCCACACCCACAGCCGCAGCAGCTTCCACGGTCACACCCGCACCCGCACTCGCAGCCACACCCACACCACAGCCGCAAGTCCGCAAGCCGCAAGCGTGCGTGCTTCGGTGCGAAGCACCGCACATGTGTGAAAAGCATGTGTGCACCAACTAGCTCATTGCCTTAGTCCTCCCCCAACCACAAAAGCTTATAAACCCTAAGAGCCCTCCCTTAGTTGTAATTTTTGTGGTAATAAGGAGAGAACTCATCTTTAGTCTCTCCAATGTGAGACTAAAGGTTCTTTATTCACAATAGTGAAAAATGAGCTATTCACCCTTAGTGACATCTAGGTCCTAAGGTCCATTCCCACCAAGACTAAAATTAATTTTAAAGTTCATTTTTCTTTAACAATTCTTCAAAGCAATCAACTAATTCCATATTCTTTCACGGCAACAGCATACCCTCACTAAAAAAAAATCCGGCCACACAACCCATAAATCCTTTTTTGTTTCCTCATTCAGTACCACTTGCAGCTCCGACAATCATCAATTTCAGCTCTAACCCTTTAACACAGACCCAACATCGACCACAATATCACGCAAGCCCACAACTCAAAGAAGCACTAAAACAGATTCAAAGTCATCAATAAGCCTGTCGGTTTTGGAGAACTGACAATGCAACTTTAACTCTTCTTCACTTCACGGCAGTTCTATGAGGAGTTTCAACAAATACATTGATTTTCTACTTTTCTGGTGAAAATTGGCCATAACTTGTTTGTTATTTCTAACATTCCAAGCTCCTTTCCTGCAACATTCATTCACGCAAGCAACAACAACACAATCTCATCTATTCCAAAAAATCCATCTGTAAACACAGATCTGTTCTCTTGTTCTCTGTCTCAGTTTCACGAGCTATCCAATCAGCCAAATTCTCATATCAAACTTCATCTTCACATATTTATCCAACAGCAGCACCAACCCATTTCTCTGCATCGTGAAATCTTGAATTGAAAAAAAAATATAATATATTTCATCTTCTCGGTTGTAGTAATACACAACCAACCATCAAAACCCTATTTTCTTCAACTGCAGTGAATGCCTTCCTCTTCTTGTTGTGTTCTTCACTTTCTTCTTCGATTACCAACAACAAAAGTAATTCTACAACACAAATCCACCTCTTGTTGAATTTGAATTCAACCAAATATGCACTTATCGTTGTCAAATCCTCCCCAAAAGCATCTCGATATCCTCTCATATACCACAAAATTGAGACACCACGTCTTCTCTGCTAACAGATCCATCTTCTATTCCTTGCTCAACTCTCCCTACAACACCACTCTTCTCTTCTTCTCGCTGTTTTGTTCTCACTCCAATCGAAAATCATCTCAACCCCCAACTTCCAAAATCATCTCCTTAATATCTTCTGAACCCAAGAACATGAATCTAAAAACTTGAGCTTGTCGTAATGTTCCAAGACTCACAACCCTGAACTCATCTCGGTCATCCATGGCTTGATGGACAACAACACCATACAGTACCTGGACCTAGACCTGGAGGTTTTATTTCGATTTTTTTTTAATACGACTCCTCTCTTTAACAATCTCCCTACTCTCTCTATAACCTGGCTCTGATACCATGTTGAAACGCAAAACTCAATAGGATGTTACATAGCGAGAAGAGAGAAGAGACACGAAATCGAATAAATAGTACATTGATAATAATTCGGTATTTTTTACAAAGATGATAACCAGTGCCTTTTATAGGCCTCACAAACTCTAAACAAATTTCATAAAACTTTATGAATTCTATAAGGATACTACTTCTAATTATAATCAAATACCTTAAAAAAATTCTAACGTAAATAATTGTTTAACATAAGGAAACTCTAAAACTAATACCTAGTATAACTTCAACTCATATAGGAAAGTCTCAGCTGGAACCCATTTCCAACACACGTTGCTTATTTTTTAGGTTTACACATGTATGCTGACGTGTGAGAATAATACTCATTTACACCATGCTCACACGTCCATAAATATAATACTTTAAACCTTATACTCATTTATATGTGTTTAAGAACAAGATCAACAACATTTCCTATGTCTAATATATCTATCCTTATAGTACTATATATATTAAGTGTTAGTTAGTGGTACTATTATCATTATATACACTGAAGAAGAATATTTAGTCCTACAAAGGATAACTGCTATTATTTTCTAAAACGTTATCAACACGAAACAGTTCGTCCTGGTGTTTAAGGTTTAAGATTTACCAAGCTAAAAAAAAATGGTCTATTTTGATCGTTTCAAACTTCGTTTCGACATTTAAGGGATATGTTTGATATTATCTGTTATATTTCTTTGAAATATCGTCTTAAATCTGTTATAACGCTTAAAACTACTAGTGAAAAACTATCTCTCATGGGCGCTCGATGCAGAATTGCACTTGGAAGTTAAAAACCTTGGTCATACGATTAATGGCGGAGATAGTGCGTCAAACGAACACGCCAACACTGTAATTTACTTGCGTCAACATTTCTCCGCGACCCTAAGAGATGAGTTTATGAACTGTAGAAACCCTTAAATTTTTTGGAATAATCTCAGGAAGAGATATGACCATTACAATTAAGGTGGTCACCCTGCCCAAAATTCGTAATCAATGGATTCATCTGAGATTTCAGGATTTTAAATCCGTTGCGGATTAAAATTCTAAATTGTACAAGATCGCTGCTAAAGTAGAATTGTGCAGTAAACTGTTATCAGAAGAATCTGAGCTAGAGAAGACGCTCAGTACTTTTCACTCTTCACATATTGTATTGCAGCAAATATATCGCGAACGCTGTTTTACACGGTATTTTGATCTGTTATGTTGTCTTCTTTTAGCTGAGCAGAATAACGAATTGCTGGTGAGAAATCATGCGTCCCGTCCTTGTGGTTCGGCTTCGATGCCAGATGTAAATAAGACATTGTATTCTGGATATGGACATGATCGTGGTAAACATGGTTATCGTGTAAAGAAGCATAAACGCGGAGGCAAAGCATGTATCTTATTACCAGGTGGTACCATATTCACTATCAACGATGCGTTACATTCTTCCGGATCCCACATGAATCTGTTGAGCTTCAAAGATATACGCCATAATGGATACCACATTAAAACGGTTGATGAGAACAATAAGTATTTTATGGTTCTAATCGATGCTTCTACTAGATGGTCACATGTTTGTTTACTTTCGACACGTAATTTAGTATTTGATCGGCTAATTCCCAAATTATTAGACTACGTGCTTATTTTCCTGATTATTCTATCAAGTCTATTCGGGTTGATGGTGCATCAGAGTTTTCTTCAAAGGAATTTGACGCATATTGTATGTCATTAGGCATTATTGTTGAGCATCATGCTGCTCATGTGCATACACATAATGGTTTAGCAAAATTATTTATTAAACACCTTCAGCTCGTTGCCCGACCTAGGCTTATGAAAACTCAACTCCCTATTTCTGCTTGTGGACATGCTATCTTGCACGCTGGTGCACTAGTGCATTACCGACCTTGTGCAAATAATCAATATTCCCTTTACACATGTGCTAGGTCATCCACCAGACATATCTTATTTGTGTATATTTGGTTGTGCTGTTTATGTTCCTGTTACACCATCACGATCACGACACACCAAGTTTTCCCCCCCAGCGTCGACTTGGGATATATGATGGTTTTGACTCATCGTTTATAATTCGATATCATGAACCATTAATAGGGGATGTTTTTACGGCAAGATTTACATATTGCCATTTTGATGAGACACTCTTCCCAACGTTACGG
>JAJJMC010013731.1:447072-458368 GCA_023531435.1 Papaver californicum
CTGGTATGCACCAGAGCTATCTCATCTTGATGTGCGCACTAGTCAGTGTGAAACTGAAGTGCAAAAGATTTTACATCTTCAAAACATTACAAATCAAATGCCTGATGCACTCACAGATACATCAAAATAATGAAAGTAGATATTTCAACTAAAAATGCTTCATCACATATTGATGTTCCTATGGGAAAAACCGTGGATGTATTAGCAAATGAGTCGTTTAAGGAACGCCGTAAGTGTGGACGACCAGTTGGTTCAAAGGATTCTGCTCTTCGAAAGAGGAAAAACCAATCTCAATCATTGACTAATGGTGATCTTGTGAAGACCATTAAAGAAGAATCTAAACTGTCAGAAAATAGATCTCCTGACGAGGAGAATATCTCCATATAGACTGTGGAACCCCAAAATGAGGAAGCCTCTATTAATTATGCATGCAATAAAGATGTTTGGGATCGAAAATCAATGACTGTTGTTGACATATTTTCATTTAAAGTAACTACTGACATTGCCTTGGACGATGATGGTATTGAACCACACTCTATAGAGAAATGTCGTCAAAGGGATGATTGGCCGGAATGGAAAAAGGTAATCCAAACAGGATTATTTTCTCTCGCTAAGCACAATGTTTTTGGTGCCACATTTCGAACACCAGATAATTAAGCCCGGTTGGATGAAAATGGGTGTTTGTGCGCAAACAAAATGAGAAAAACGAAGTCGTTAGCTATAAAGCAAGACTAGTGGCACAAGATTTCTCGCAGAAACCGGGGATTGATTACGGAGAAACATATTCTCACGTAATGGATGCAATTACTTTTCAGTATTTGATTAGTCTCGTAGTCCTAGAAGGACACGACATGCATCTAATAGATGTGATTACTGCGTATCTGTATGGAAAACTGGATAAAAATATTTATATGAAAATCCCTGAAGGTTTTCAGCTATCAGCAGATAAACCATGTCTTATATATTCATTAAAACTAAACCGAGTCTTGTATGGTTTGAAACAATCCGGACAAATATGGGTACAATCGTCTAAGTGAATACTTGTTAAGTCAGGGTTATGTGAATAATCCTATATTTATGTATATGTAAATGATATCAATCTTATTGGAACTCCTGAAGAACTCTCCAAAGCACAAAAATGATAAAACAAGGAGTTCGAGATAAAATATCTCGGTAAATAAAATTTTTGTCTTGGTCTACGACTCGAGCATTATGAAGGTGGAATTTTTGTCCATCAGTCGGCGTACACAGAGAAACTTCTCAAACGCTTCAATATGGACAAATTGTATTCGTTTAGCACCCCGATGATTGTAAGATCTCTTGATCCTAAAAGAGATATTTATTTCTCTCTAAAGAGGAAAGCGAAATACTCATTGGTCAAGTACCATATTTGAGTGACATCGATGGGTTATTATATTTGGCTCAATATACTAGATCTGACATTTCCAGTAAATCTGTTTGCTAGATACAATTTTGTGCCAACAAAGAGACATTGGGATTCAGTAAGGCACATCTTATGTTACCTAAGAGGAACTATAGATGTGGGATTGTTCTAGTCAAAAGACTCAAAAGGCTGCTCGAAGATTAAAGGTTATACAGATGATGGCTATCTTTCAGATCCACACAAAGTAATTTCTTAGACAGGATATGTCTTCACTACCGGTGGCACTGCAATTTCATGTTGATTTTGTAAGCAAAGCATATGCCAGCTACCTCATCAAATCACTCTGAAAGAATCGTTCTACATAAGGCAAGTAGAAAGTATGTGTGGATGCGATCATTTGTCGACCATATTAGAAGCTCTTGTGGCCTACCATCCATTACTGGCACGCCAACAGTAATTTGTGAAGAAACTCAGCTTGCATAGCACAAATTAAAGAGGGATATATCAAAGGTGATAGAACGAAGCATATCTCGCGAAATTATTTTATTCTGACCACCTCCAAAAGAACAACGAGAATGATATCCAGAAGGTACAATCCTGTGCGAATTATGCTGATCTATTCACCAAGTTATTACCGACAAAGCTCTTCCGAAAGCTGTTATATGGAATCGAAATGTGCCACATATAAAAGCAAACAAATTGATGGAGAGTTTATTGAGGGGGAATTATGGACTATAACACGCTGTAATTTTTTTTCTTCCTCAAGATTTTGTTCCATTAGATTTTCCTTGTCAAGGTTTTAACGAGGCAACATATGCATATCTAAAATCGGATTATAGAATATCAAACTCTATAAATCCTATCTGACATGCTCCAATAACAATGTAAGTAATAGGCGTCTTACAAGCCTCCATTAACTCTTACGGGATCAAAAATAAAATGTTCCTTACACTTGTCAGAAAGATGAAAGACCCATTTGGTGCACATAATTTACGATAAAAATGAACAAAAATGATTCCCGTACAATAAAATAAACCGAAAAGAAAAAAACCGAGAGAAAGCTATTACAAAGCGGGCCTCAAAGACTGACCTCACAGATATGTATGTAACATGTATTACGTATCTGTTGAGAATTATTATGTTATTAAAATTTAAAGTTAACTATATTATATGTTGAGATATATATTTATGTCAGTGACTTTTTATATATTTGTCGAATTTAAACATGCCAAACGCGTTATAAGTGGATTTACGCATTTTCATATTATTACCGTATCCTGTATAATTGATCGAATTTACACTTTACCTAATCAGTAAATGGACATATTTTTATTGCTCATCGAATTGCTAACTAGGGTCCATACTTCAATAGAAATTTGAGTACAGAAAATATAGTAAAATTATTTGGCCTGAATGTTATGTAATTGGAGTCGAATGTCATGACAAACGAAGATTTTGGGGTTTCAAGTGAAATTGGGATTTTTCCTTGAATCGGGAATTATAAACTGGCCTATCTGATTCGATTCGAGTTAGTCTTTGTGATTTCGTGCTGCGTATCTTACAAATATATCTCAAATAATTCTTCTCACTAGTGTCTAATTTCCGTTATCTTAATGTTTAAATTCTTTTCAAAAGTCATTTTAGTTTTTTCTTAAAATTTGAAAGAAAAAAAAATCCGTTAATTTTGAATTTAACGATCTAGATCGATAAACTTTTAATATGTTTAAAATATTGAACGGTTTAGAATTGCAACATGTGTGCGGTAACAGATCTATTTCTTCAACGTGGCAAACTCACTTTGAAGAGTATACTCGTGCATGATCAGACCATCATCTCTCTCACAATTTCTTATTTCTTCACTTTGAACAATTTCAAATTCTAATTATTATGTTATATGCAATTTTGATATTCCAGTAATCTTTTGATATGTGGATACAGAGGAGGAGAATCACATACTTACGATCGACGGAAGAATCCCTCATTCTTCTGAACCCTAACAATAATTTCAGACCTGAGTTTTCTGCTGGTGGTGGTGGTGATCGCAGTACCAATTTCCTCATCATCATCCATCCAATCATTCTCACGGAGGTGGTGGCTAGCACTACCAATTTTCACAGCGGTGATGGTTAGCACTAATCGTGGTGGTCGGAGTAACAATTTTTACAGTCCTCCTTCTAATCATGCCCAAGGTGGTGGTGATAGTATAAGTGGTTTTGGTAGTGGTGATGCTCGGAGTAGAAATTTTCATAGTCGGCCTCCTTCTAATCATTCCGATGGTGGTGGTAGTGGTGGTGGAAACGGGTTTAGTATTTGTGTCTGGTTTAATTCAACCAATGGGTGCTGCAAGTAGCTTTAATGGTGGTGCTGGATTTTATGCTAATTGAGTTATCCAACGGTGTAACTACTTGAACTTATGCGGTGTTTTCTCATCAATTTGATCGTAATTCACTAAAACTGTGTTCTCTCTTTTTAATCTGTAATCGGTTATTTCAGCTCAGGTATCTCGACCATTTACACCATTTAACGGAGTGGTAGACTTTGTAAATATTTAACTAACTGAAGTTAACTGTTTAACCAAAATTGTTAGTTAATTAATTTGACTAACGGGTCAACGACCCAAATACTAAATTTGTCTGTCTAAGAAAGAGGAAATGATTATGTTTTCGTTGAAATAATTGGTTAGAATGAGAGATTCAGGTAAAATGGTTAGAATGAGAGATTCAGGTAAAGGGCATGTAACCTTCTGCTAGGACTTAAAAGAGGGGAAACTCTTTGGAGTGTAATAAATACTTCAAGATTCCAATTATATTATATTTTTAACACTAAACTTTTAACTTTTTTAGAGCGTCTACAGCGAAACGAGGGAAACACGGACTAAAGAATGAATTCACTCTTTAATTTGAAAAAAGCAATTGCAGTGGGACGAGGTAATTTAATTTTTGGTCTAAAAGATCCACTGTTCAGGATTAAATTTAGTTATTTTTTCGGACTAAAACCATTATAGTCGAGCAGTCTTGTAGGCAACCGTCTGATTTCTAAGCGGGCGTGTAGGTAAACGTTTGATGGCATACGTTTTCCTAGCGTATCGCTTGAAAACACGGGCGAAACCAAATCTTCACATGATGAAGTGTTATCCTAAGATAACGCCTGATGAAGCGTGCGTCTAGGATCGCGCCCACTAACAGGCGGTAACCAAATCACCGCCCCATTAAAACGTAACGCTAGAATACCGCTTGATCCAAACGTAATGCTAAGGCTCCGCCCAACATGGAGCGTTACGCTGATGCTCCGCCCAAAGCATTACACAGTAAACTAAGTAAACTAAATGATACTCAAAGTAAACTTACTTACTGTAAATTAAGTAAACTAAGCAAACAGTAAATTAGTAAGCATCAAACCATTGTAGGAGTCCGCTTGGGTAATAGATCACTAAGTAAACTAAGCATTACTTTCAGTAAGCTAAACGTTTGCTTGGGTTTTGTATCACTAAGTAATGGAGCGGCATTGTAGGAGTCCGCTTGGGTTTTATAGGCGGGACGCTAAGGCATCGTCCGTGTTTTACCGCACACGCTTAACTCACATATCACACACTCGATCAGGCGTAATGCTGGCGCACCGCTCCATCAAGTGTTTGTCTAATAAAGCGCCCGTCTCTTGGACGTGCATCTAGGAGTCCGTTTAGAATCAGACGTAATATTTTGTTCCCGCCCCACATCAAGCGTTCAGCTAGACGTCCGCCTCACGCAAGCGTTAGGCTAGACAACCGTCCGTCTCAACAGGCGTTACGCTAGACTACCGTCATGTGTACTAAATATTAATATTATTTTTATTTTGAAAAACCAATAGTTTTACACCGAACCGTCTCATTCAAAACCGTACCAAACCGTTTATGAAATGGTTTGGCACAGTTCCAAAAACTTAAAAACCGTTGCTCTTGTTTTCGGTTTTAGTTTCATTTAAAACCGTACCAAACTGTACCACGTACAGTTCTACCAAGGACAAGGCATTTGAAAAGTCTCTAAAATCCAATTGGCACCACCACAACTAGTAATATTATCATCATCGACCCAGTCGGAGTTGGTCTTTATGTCGGCTTCCAAAATCAATAAGTTGATCCAGTGACCTTTATTCTTGTACTTTTTTATGTTAAGTACAACTATATGTCCATCAATTTCTACTAATCCATTAGTCCACTTATTTATCCTCTCTTCCCAACCTAAGCGCCAAAGATCTTCAAGGATAATAATTGGGATTAAGATCGTTCCAAACGTCTCATTTCCGACATCAAATACAATTATGGCATCATTCCATTCCCTTAAGGGCTCAGGTGTAGTCTTGTATGACATCCAACAAATATAGTCATTCAGATGTACATATTTACATTGTTGTTCGATTTCCATGTTCTCGACGAAGGATGGTATATCATCGATCTCTCTCCAGATATTCTCGCCTACTGTCATGACCGCACAACAAGTTAGACCATAATGATCATACTCTGGCCAAATTCCGTCGTTAGGAGAGTTGAGACAATAATTGTAATGTTTTTTATTTTTCCTGCATACTTTTCAACGTGAACAAGAACATTCTTTTATAACCGAGAGTGTTTTACAAAAGATAGGAAATCTAAACAAATCCTAAAACAGAATATATCAAGTTGTTAACAAATCATAAAGACTAGGAGTTGGCGTAGTTATCAGATTTAGCTGGCTTCAAACTTGGTCTTCTGACTGTATGGTTCAACACTTCCCCTCAAGTTGAAGGGTAGATAACGAATATTCAACTTGCTTCTTAAGTATTGGAACCTCTGAGATGGCAGGCCTTTAGTGAAAATATCAGCTACTTGGTCCTTCGATGATATGAATCTGACTTGAAGTTCCTTCGCAGCAACTCTTTCACGTACAAAATGATAGTCTATTTCGATGTGCTTTGTCCGAGCATGGAAGACTGGATTAGCAGTTAGGTATGTGGCACCTAGATTGTCACACCATAGAACAGATGGATATGTAGGTATGCATAGCTCTTTTAGCAAGGAATGAATCCAAATTATTTCTGAAGTGGCGATAGCCAGTCCTCTATATTCTGGCTCTGTACTGGATTTAGAGAATGTCTTTTGTTTTCTTGCACTCCAGGATATAAGATTTCCACCAAAGTAGATACAGTAGCCACTGGTAGAGGGTCGATCATCTAGATTTCCTGCCCATCAGCATCTGAGTATGCCTGAATATTGAAGCCTGATGACGGTCTCATATGTAAACCATAGCCGACAGTGTGCTTCAAATATTGTAAAATTCTCTTGAGTAGTTCTCAATGTTCAACATAAGGATCTTGCATGTACTGACATGCTTTGTTCACTACAACGGATATGTTTGGCCTAGTAAGATGCAGGTATTGCAATGCTCCCACCACACTGCAATATAGAGACGGATCATGGAACTTTGTAGAGCCTTGCTTCTGGAGTTTCAACTGGGAAGCCAATGGAGTCGTAACTGGTTTAGAGCCATCTAGTTTTATGCGTTGTAGCAAGTCTGCCGTGTACTTTTGTTGGCTTAGGATGATTGAATTTCCCTGATGCACAACTTCTAAGCCCATGAAGTAAGACAAGAACCCCATATCTTTTACTGCAAAAGCTTCACCAAGGTCAGATATTAACTTATTTATAAGAGATGTATCAGATCTTGTAATGATTATGTCATCCATATAGATAAGTACATATAGGATTTGAATTTTAATTTGTTTCACAAATAAGGAGCTGTCAGATATTGATCCTTTGAATCCCTGTGATATCAAATATTGACTGAGTCTACCAAACCATACTCTAGGTGCCTGTTTTAGCCCATACAAGGCTTTGTGTAGCCTACAAATATGTTTTGGGCAGTTCTGATCCACATACCCAGCTGGTTGCTGCAAATACACTTCTTCTTCAAGTTCACCATGCAAAATGCGTTTTTCACATCTAACTGTCTCATATGCCATTTGTTCATAACTGCAATAGAAAGAACTAACCTGATAGTACAAGGTTTCACAACTGGGCTGAAGGTTTCACCATAGTCCACACCTTCTCGCTGGTGAAATCCCTTAGCAAATAACCTGGATTTGTATTTGGCAATCGATCCATCAGAATTTTGTTTAACCCGAAAAACCCATTTTCGATCCAATGACCTTCATACCATGTTAAGGGACTAAGGACCATGTGCCATTACGGATGTGAGCATTGTATTCATCATCCATTGAGTGACGTCAGGCAGGATCCTGACTTGCCTTGCTGTAACATGTTGGTGCCATATAATCTGATGTTTGAAGAGGGTATTTTGGAACATTCAGACAGATTTTATTGATGGGTTTTGATATTCATGATTTGGCTCTTGTTAACATTGGGTGTACATGTACAGATTGCTGGGGTTCTATTGGTGTTGAAATTGGGTGTATATGTACAAATCTCAAATAACATCTAAGATTTGTATAAACATTTTTTTGTAACAAAAGAACACCATTTCTCTAGATTTTGTTGTACTCGCATACTAACAACTGTGGATACTTTAGCGAGTACTTATACTTGATAATGTTATATATTGTGTGTATATCTCACTTATTATGTTAGTAATAGAGGGAATATCTCGTTTGTATAATTAAAAAGCAAACATAGGACACTAAATTCAGTTTACAATTGTAAGCGACAACTATAAGCTAAAAATATAACTTAATTAGTTTAAGAAATTTAATCATATTAGTAAGGAGACATGAAGAAAAGGACAAGGCAATATATGATCTCACTTTACAAAGTGAAATTCTATGGCAGCATCTAGGAAATTCTACCGCAAGTCAAAACCATTTTCCATTCTAGGAAATCCTACTAGGCACTTACGGAGTTCCAACAAATCCTTGGGTAGGATATGTAAAACTTGGTTAGCAGTATACACTATATCTCAATTTTCCAGGAATGGATTCTTACATCAGATTCTGAGTTTCCACACCATGACATCAAAAAAGGGTGCTCATTATTTTATCCAAAAGAGAGCAAACAAAAAATATCAAATCCATAAAGCCGAGGCATGATGTCAATCTCTTAAATTCTACTAAGTAAATGATCAGCTTCTAAAAAACTACCCTGTAGATTTTGTTACACATGACAAGCATTGTAGTCTACACCTGACCTACGCAATACCTAAGAATACAAAATGGAATCATCCATAACTACTCAAATCACAGAATTTCTCTTTGATCTTCTTTAGAAAGTTAACCAAGTTCCATAACTAAATCATGAAGTAGAAACAGCCTTTGTTTACACTAACCTAATTATTGGTCTCACGAGGCTGAAGTTACTTTTACATTTGACACACAAACAAAATCCACACCCAAAAATATTGAAAACAAGTACATAATTAGCTACAGGATAAGAACAAATATGTGACGTGTGGTATACAGTAAACCAAATGGTGGACACAACATGCAAAAGTTGCATTAGTCGTTACTCTATCTCTCTCTCTAGAAAAACTCAAGCTCACATTTAGAGTGGTGAATCATATCAATCTGTATGCGCTTGAAACAGAGCAAAATATATTGGCTCAAGTACTCTGAAGTTGACGAATAACTCTACTGTATGAAATAAGTGTCATCTGCTTTTGGGGCAGGTACTCTGAAGATGTATTTTTACATAACCAATGCCCATCATATGTAGATTGTATTTGTTTACAAGAAAATGGAAGGGGTTTACGGATTCAAAGGACCGCAATACAGTTAGAATTAGTATATCATAACGCCAGCTACAAATGATCCTAGCTACGATTAGTCTTATCACTGGATTCTAAATATTAAAACTTGAAAAAAAAAATAGGAGACTATAACTCTATATCTACTCTACTCGAATTGATTCATCTGACGAAAGTATTAATTAAGCCAGTCAAACTAGTGAACACCCTTAAAGGAAAAGGTACTGAAGATATTGACCCTAACATAGCTAACAAGACAAGAGAGGTGACGTCACAAAATAATAAAAATATTGAAGAGGGAGAGGGCCTGTGTATTGAGTGGTGGTTATCTTCTACCTTTTTATTTTGTACAGTGGCGGTAATATCAAATCAAAAATCTAAAAATATTGGAGAGGGCCAGGGTATTGAGTGGTGTTTATCTTCTCCATTTTTTTGTACAGTGGCGGTAATATCAATTCAAAAATCTCTGACTATATCACGTGAATCCTGTCATGTGAAAAATGCAAAATTGAAGTTTGGAGTAGAAGAAGATGATTCAGCAGCAGAAGATGTTGAGTTTGTATTCCATACATTCGGTCTGTTTGCCATACTTCTTGTAGTTGGCATGAATGAACAAGAAAGATCAAAATTCAAAAAATAGTAAAAGATATGAAAAATTCTCGAACTAACAGAAGTTTTTAGTCAAAGAACAGTATTCAAAATACTGATGAAACAAATAAAAATTATGAAAAGATTTTAGAGAGATTTCTTTTCTGAAACACACCAAAAATGATGTTCTGAAGAAATTTATTTTGAGTAGAACTAAAGAAATATTGATGAAACAGATCAAGATTATGAAAAGATTTTAGAGAGATTTTTTTCTGAAACAAATCAAAAAATGATGTTCAGAAGAAATTGATTTTGAGTAGAACTAAAGGATTTCGTCTCTGTAAAAAGATGATCAACATAAAGATTTTGAAGAAAAGATATTGTTAGACAGCCAATATTAGTGATAACTACAATAATACCTAAAAATGTGGGTAAATACATATTTTAAAAAGTTTTAGGTGTAAACATGATGTTGTTTTAAAAGTGGTAAATAAAGTTCGTTACTCAGACTTGGTAAGATTTAATTTTTAATAAATGAAAATAAAACATATTAAAGTAAAGTTGATTTAAAAATGATAGGAGGAACCAGGACTAAGGATTTCACTTTTAACCAATAACTCAAGTGATAATACTTTAGTGTAAAGAATACTTGTTTCATATTCTTCAGTGTAAAGAATACTTGTTTAATATAAAAAAACCTATGTTAATCGCTCCCAAAACTCTCGCTCAATCACCAATGGCTCAGGAACAGGAACAATTGTCGATTTATTTGACGGCAGACGAAACACTGCCTAATTTGATGGATAGAGAGGCAATCTCTGACGAAGATCTAGCAGAACTCAAGGCTAGATACAGTGAGGAAAAGAAAACATTAGCGAAGACCAGAGATGAAACCATCGCTGGCTTCACAAAGGCAATTGATAGGGTTGATACGCTTCAAAATGGTTCCCTCACCATCCTTGCAATCTTATTTGCCTTTAACGCGTGGTTTTACAGCCATATGCCTGAGTCGGGGAAGAAGATGAAGGTCACGGAGTTTTGGGGGAGATTGAGATTAGTTGTATTTAGTACGATTACCATTTTATGTTATCTCTGGGTCACTAAAAGTAAGATAGTCAATATTCGGAAACAATGAAAATTCTCAAACCACCAGCTTGATGAGTTAAGCATCAAGTTCACGGAACTTTCTGAAGCCCGTCCCCCAGCCCGACAAAGAAAAGGTGGAGCTCAAGTGATTATAATGCAACCGGTGGAAAAATATCATCTTCATCTTAAAACCGATCACTTGATTTCTATCTTTGAAGTTGAACAATTCCGGAAGCATATACTAGAGAAAGATCTACGTACGTCGACATTATATATATGGGGTATGGCTGTTGTTGTCGCATTATGTGCTGCTCTGATGATTGTACTGGCTATATATTCGTTTTTTCACGGGTAGAACTCTTCAATATCTGCTTTAAGTTCAATTCATATTTCTTGTTTTGTTTCTTTTGTTTCTTTTGGATTTCTTGTTGTGTTTGTTTTACTGCCTCTATGTATCGAATGTTAATCAATGAAAATTGCTTAGTTTTTTCTCCAGCGTTTCTTCTATTTGTAATATCAGTGAAAAGCCTTC